>QVRM01002817.1:0-44636 GCA_003439945.1 Dermanyssus gallinae
ATTTTTTAGTAGCATATTATATTATGACATGTCGCAAAGTTAGCCATTCAGCCGATTTCGAGAGATTATTGTCGCATGAATGTATAAAACGTTATATCTAATGTCTGCAAATATTACTGCACCACTACACGCATTACTTACGGCGCTAAACTGACGGACATTGATGCGATTACACGATACACGACAAGAGAGAGAGAGAAAGTGCACGCGCGCAAGAGATAGAGAGAGTAAAAGCGAAAATAACGAAAAGAAAATCGGAGAACGTGCTATTTTTCCGACAAACCTGTATGTCTCCTTCAGCCGCGGTGTAGGCTGCCTCGTTGCTGTAAGCCTCTGTAGTCTCAATGGCGGCCACCGTCACCTTGGCAGATTTCGATAACACCGAGCCGACAGAGTTCATCGCCAAACACCGATAGACGCCCTCGTCTGCAATTAGATCATAGAAGTAAGTCATATTCAAAAACAGGAGTTAGTGTCGATCGAACGTCTTTATATGACGAAATATGTTTAACAAATTGATAATAATCATAATCATCATGGCAGATGCGTATGGGCCATTTTGTACTGAGACCGATAAAATAGTGTCGGTTACAGATTTGGACTAGTAGCCACCGTTGGCTCAGTTTTCCATGTTTGTATAACATACGATACTACTCGTGGGCTCCTCGAATTAGAAGCAGAGCTTGTGGTGAAGTTAATCGTAAATAAAGCTTTTTTTTGCAACAGCTATGCGAGATAGAAATATATATATATATATATATATATATAGAGAGAGAGAGAGAGAGAGAGAGAGAGAGAGAAAGTAAAGAACAAGAAGCTGATATAGTCTCTAGAACCTGAGCGCACCTGTCTAGGGAAACCCCGTGATTGGTGCAATATGTTACAAATAAAATGTTTTTGTTGAAAAATAGTGATAACACTAACAACAACAACAATAACCATAAATGAAAGCAACTCCAAATATTGATGCATAAACATAGCGTGAATAACAGCACGTATACGATCAACTACGTAAACTTCCACCACCACCACCACCACAACAACAATACCAACAACAGACACAAAGAATAACAACAATAACAAAAACGCGACAACCATTTCCTCAAACAGTCATAACGACCAGCCAACCAACCAACCACAATACAAAGCAACAATACAGTGCGTTTGTATCTGCAGCAACAGCAACAGCATAGTTCATTCATAAGTAAGCGGACTGGGGACCTGAAGACTGCAGCACTGAGAGGAAGGGCGCCAAAAGCTAGCTACACATCAGATGCCGCCGGCTCCAATTCCGGCGCGTGCATAGATAACGCGACTTCGCTCGGCATAATACAAAACCCACCACCACCACCACCGACCACCGACCAAAGATGTCCGTTAGACGTCCGTGCCGGTTGGGTCACACAGAGATAGAGAACGCCGGTGGCAGTGACGGCTGCTGCGGCGGCGACAAAATAGACAGTGAAGAACGCAAATGTATGTGCCAAGCGCCCCACAAAGAGTTCATGGGTGAACGCCTAAACGGGGGCACCCAGATTTATACTCGGCTAGGTATGAGCCAGCTGGCAGAAACCCGGTCTATAGCATTGTATGTGTGTATGTGTGTGTGTGTGTGTGTATGTGTGTGCGTATGTGCGGCAGCGTATGAGGTCAACGCCTCGAATACGAAGCCTAGATACAGGACACACTTACGAACCTACATATATATGTTGTTTTAAAGATTTTTCGTATGGCTATTGCCCGTGTACGGTTTTTTCATGTCATGGCTAATGTTTCATCCACTCCGGCATTTACCTGGTCTAAACTGGAAACCATGCAAACCAATTTAAGAGTGGCCGGTTTGGGTCTCGAACCCAGTCCTCCCGAATGCAAGGCAAAGGCTTTGCCATTAAGCCATCTTGCTCGGCTATATATGTATACGTAACTACTAAATTATATATGTATACGTGACTACTAAATTCCCTAGACATTATCTATGTGGAGCATGCGCTGTTGTAGTAAAAGTCGTTTTTGCACTGTGGTTCGAGAGAAGGACAGCAAAAGAGAGATAGAAAATTACGCTTGCTCAGAAATATATGATACGAATAAACGTGGCCATCAATCCACAAGTATTGGTTTAAGACTACATCAGTTACATCATCATGTTCCTCACACACTCTATCCTCACATATATATATATATATATATATATATATATATATATATATATATAAATATATATATATACTTCAGCAAAACAAAGTATAGAAGGCTCCGCCCTTTGTTTTAACCCAAACAATGTCTGTATGCACGTACATATGCACTAAATTACGTGCATATAGTGAATAATAAAAATAGTAAAAAACAACGCAACGCAAACAGCAATGACACCGCAGTCCAATTAAGCCAAATATGCGAATTGTATATATATATATATATATATATATATATATATAAATTACAACAGGCACCGCGAAACCTCTTTGTTGAGACTGAGTCTTCGGAGAGTTTGTTAGAAAAGAGAGAAGCGAGCGGCAGACTATAATAGACCATACGAGCCGTCCAGTTCTGTCAGGGATTGTTGTTATCGCCATTTCGCTGCATTTTTTCTTCCTCGATCTCTCTCTCTCTTTCGCTTGCTCGGATGATGAGACGAAAGCGGACGAACGAGCAAAGGAAGAGACCAAAAAAACAGCAAATTATTTTTGTTTCGCTGCGCCAGCTCTAGCCTGCCTCAAAACGTTTTACACTGCAATCACACCATTAGTTGCCAAACGGCGGCGACAACAACGACACCACACGTTTATGCCTCTGTGTCTGCACCGCGTACGCCAAAAACAACTACTGGCGCTATTTGCTGTCACTTGAAAAACAGCCTTTCGCAGCATAACTATAACTGTTAAACATACATGTATATAAACGTTGTTTTGTTTTTTCAACTGTTTCACTCAGCCCATCAACAACAATAGCAACAACAACAACAGCAACAATAACAACAACAACAGCAACAATAACAACAACAACAAGAACAACAACAACAACAACAACAACAACAACAACAACAACAACAACAACAACAACAACAACAACAACAACAACAACAACAACAACAACAACAACAACAACACCAACAACAACAACAACAACAACAACAACAACGGTGTTTGTGAGGCGATAAGCGACGCTTGCCAGCTCTGTCCATGGGCTGTTGGCTGAGTGTCACTTACGAAATTGGCATAAATGATTATTGTTCTAACAATTTCGTACGCATCGCAACGTGAAATCAAGCAAGATTACCCGGTCCTTGCGACCGCGTACTTCATCTTGGCCACGATGGCTGATGCCGGACACGTCATGCAGTTAGTTGTGTGCCACTGTTACCATAACCATACGGCGAGTCTAACTATTCGTGGTACAGCTACCATTAGCGCCACTCGTTTCTCTTCCCTACTACGGAGCCAAGTCGACTGCCGTAAATTCAGTCTACGGCTTCGAATGCCTGAGCTGCGCACGAAAGAGTCGCGGTTATACTCCACTCGCGAGTGGCAACATTTGTCAACATGATTGAGCCAAGCATCGCTCGACACAAAAGCTCGACAATCGAAAATGAATACAAAGCCTGATGAACGTCATCTCTCAAATGTTCTACAGCACACTACATTCGCTGCCGTCGTATTCGTATGCGATGCGTGCGGTGTTCTGTGTGATGAAAGTGATCTCCGCTGATACGCATGCCATGGCAAAAAATGGCGCGCAACCATTATTTTATGAAATTCTAGCGCCTAAATAAAGCAAACTAGTAGTAGTAGTAGTAGTTGTTGTTGTTGTTGTTGTTATTGTTGTTGTTGTTGTTGTTGTTGTTGTTGTTGTTGTTGTTGTTGTTGTTGTTGTTGTTGTCTGGTCTCTGTAGATCCAGGAAATGACATTTATTCGCTAGGCTACGTGACAAACCGTAGCAAAATCCGCTGTAATAAAATTAACCTAGCAAAAGAGTTATGGCGGCGTGGTCTAGGCGTTTAATGTGCTAGTTAGGATTATTATTTATCGGGGCGTCGTCGGTTCACAGATTCACGTTGTTGATTAAATTTTCTCTGAGCGATGCTCTTCGTGTATAGATGATACCCTACTGCTTGCAGTCAGTGACCATGCTGCTGCCATAACGACCGTTGGGGAACCTCTAGATATCTCAACATGTCCGCCAAGCGCTCCTGATATCAAAGGATGACATGTTTGCTTAAGGATAAATGTCAAGCAAATAATAAATCCATACATCCAGCCCCCCGTAGATAGAGCTGATGGCCTGCCGCCGGGGTCTTGCGAACCCAAGCGAACCCCTGCGTGGGTTTGAATTTGGCTCTGGCTGAATTTATTCTTCCTCATCGGACTGTTAGATCTGATCGATCAATGTTCCGCTGCTGCTACCACATTTTGCATTCTGTTGGAAATAAATGTCCCATAAAAATTATGTATGAGTCTGCTATAAAAGTCTGACTAAAGTTCAAAACGAAGTGCTGGGTAACACGTCGTAGTCTCTGAGCAGGCAACGCTAAAGCAAATTGATTCATTTATTATACCTAGAACTATTATAGCATTGGCGGCGCTACCTGTCCAAGAAGAAACGCAAATAGGTTAAGGCTGCGGTAGACGTTCAGCCGAGGTATTAGGAAAATCTATAATAGTATTTATTAGTCGTAGAGAACTTTTAGACGCCAAGTCTAAAACGCTCTTGTTGTTTCCGTTGTGTGTTTCGACATAAATACATATCGTTTTTCATTCTTCTCTTCAAAAAAAGAAGTCGTCTCTCCAGCAGCGGACAGAACAGGCACCTGATGCGAGACACCACCGAGCGGTTGCCACAAGCAGCCATTATTGTGACGCCAAGTCGGACAATTTGGATATAGAGACATCCTGTTCATTGCCGTCCATCGCTTCACACACGAGAGCATACGAGTTTTACAGCTGCGTTGCGGTTGAACGTGTGGGAATGCCTGGCCGTGTGTGCCAAACTACGTAATAACTATATTGGTAACTGGCTTGCTAGGGAAAATAGATAGATATGTGCATAGTTGCATAGAGTGAGTCAACATACTACTGAACCACTGAACAGATCATGCGAAAAATAACCACGCAGAATGAGCAGAACCAATATTAGAGGTGTCTCGTCACCAGGTGTCGAGAAATCATGCAACTGATGGCTATTATCTCTCTCTCTCTCTCTGTATTTCTCTAGCACAGGCTCTGAAAATGGTCCATTCCCACAAAGTCCCATACTTTAAGCGAATCCGAACCCATTATCCTCGTTGAACTCATTCTCGGCCGATTTTGTCTATTCTGTTGTAGTGGACGAGCGATCTTCAGCGAGATTCTGCTTAACCAGTGCGGTCGCGCTACAAGCTTTGCCAACTAGTGTCGCATAATAATAATAATAATAATAATAATAATAATAATAATAATAATAATCATCATCATCATCATCATCATCATTACTGCGCCAAATAGCATAGCAGTGCTCTTTCCAGATTCTACCTCGCGTTAACGCTGAAAGTCGCCACCGGATAATAATTAATTGCTATGAGTGGTGCAGCACTGATTTTTCATGGAAACAAGATCACCAAGCTTGCAAGCTAAGCCCACACAAACCTAGCGATAACAATAGCAATCACAATTAGCAACGATACCGTACACGAAAATGTTGCCGTTGTGCAAAATGCTCCCAAGATGTGACTGATGCGGACGGCCTTAATTCGAAAACAAGACAGAAAGCTAAGATTCATTACGTTACTTCATCCGAGTCGAATCGAGTCCTCCTTGCGCCGATCGCTGTTCAGTGAGCGAACCCGTGAACGTGGTCCCATCAACCTACATCTCTATCGAAACACTGCATGCTTGTCTACCAGCGCCGGCCTGCCTGTTAGAGACGGCGGCTTTTGATTGGCGACCGAACCGCCACATCTCCTAGCACGTCGAGCTCGATGATTCTGCTTTTCTTTCGTTCGTTCGATGAATCAACATTCACCCCGCATACCCCTCCAGAAACTGCCGATCCGATGTTCTTCAACCAGGGTCCGGCAGCTTGACAAACAAGAGAGAGATAGAGAGACGAAAACGGGATCCTCGTGGAGTAGCCGTAACAGTGCCCGACACTCAAGGAGGCAGTCGCAAGCGGATACAGACCGACGAATGAATGGATGGCACAGCACATGAAGGCAATGACGACGCCCATCCGTGAAGTTCGTGTCAGTTGAGGCATCTGGCATCTCGGTGCACTTATGTGCCTGCTTTATTATTGTTACCATTATTATTGTTATTGTTATCATTATTAGTAGTACTGCCACTTTTATGATGATTGCTATTATTATCGTTATTATTATTAGTAAGAGTATCAGAGCTGAAAGCTGGTGCTGTCGCCCTACTTGGCTACTTGCTCATCAAAGCCTCATCAAAAAGGCGAGATGACGTGACGACGTCGACAACAATGGAGAACTGCCCTGAAGTTGCAGCAGCAGCAACAGCAGACGAGGATCCCGGCGCATCATTACCATCCGGACCCTTGCGGCAGCCGAGGTCCCGACAGAGAGAGCATGGGGGGGGGGAGAAAGACAGAGACTTCGCGATGCCAATTCGAGCACAAGCTTATATCGCCGCAATGTCGCTTATGAAATCCTCGCTGCAGCAGGTTCTGCTGACGTCGTGCAGACCGAGATGGCATCGTTACGAGAACTATTCGATCAACGATGAAAACCGAAAAGCTATTTCAGTTAATGTATCAACCTATTGGGGACGAAAACGACGACGACGACGACAATAGCCACAATAACAACAGTAGCAATAACGCAAGCAAGACCGCAAACAACAATAGCTGCACCAGAGGAGCAGCATCAACAGCACGAACAACAACAACCCCAGAAAAAAGATAGGATATTACACGTTCGTCTAGAGGGCATTTCTAATACGTCTCTCGCACAAATATAGTATTTTATGCGGTCGTCTCTAGATATATTAGACCTTATAATTAAAACCTCGATGAAGTGACGGACACCAACAATATTATCTTAATGAACTCTTACAAATCTGCCATGAAATGGTGTACTATACCTACTTTATATATATATATATATATATATAAGCGCCTAATATATAAGGTTGACATGTGTATTTAGGTATACACGTCAAGCGACTAATATATATATATATATATATATATATATATATATATATAATGTAACTTCCGAATTCAGTCTGCTCTTGGTTACACGTACTATCTCACATTGCCCTAGTTGGCTACGAAGCACCACAGCTAATAATGCTCACTCGTTGACATTTCTATTGTACGCCCGACTGGTGCAGTTCTCATAGCAACAAACAGATAATCAATTGGTCAAGTCAAACAGGGCTCGGTAATCAAATCCAGACTGGGCTTTGGCGCGATGATGATTACAGCCGCGTATAGATTTCCGTATGCTGTGCTCAGTCAGCCACGCTCACGCACACACACATTGCTCGATGAACCACCACCATGTTGCATGACTCATCCACAGCATCGGAATGTCGTGTCGTCCGTAAGACGCGGCGTCATCTTCAGTCGTAGCGAGGCAACCGTCGATCATCACCGAGAGCAGCAGCAGCAGCAACAACTGAATTGATTTGAGTCGCGGTGCGATCGAGACAGAGAGATCGAGACAATTCGCGGAATAACGTGCGACGATACATACGACACACGTGCTAACATCACTGCGTCAAGACTTTTTTAGCTCGGCGTACTACGCACGAATCAGGCAACAGTCACTTCGACGAAGTCTCCCCAATTACTCCGAAATCGATTGCATATATATATGTGTATATATATATATATACATATATATATATATATATATATATATATATATACATATATAGATAGATATATATATATATATATATATATATATGTGTATATATATATATATATATATATATATATATATATATATATGTATATATATATATATATATATATATATGTGTGTGTATAATACGATTATGAGTATCCATATTAAGACATTTTCGGGCGCCACAAATCACAATTACAACCGTCATGGGCTGCGCTGTGTGGTATCAGGCAGCGATTTCACACTCCATAGCATTGGAGTTCGACGATCCTAATCACGTGGTGCAAAGCGCAAGGCAAGGCGCACTCATTGTGCACACTGAGAAGGGCCACTACCAAAGCATCGAAAGCACAAGTGTGCTTCTTGCCCGCTACCAGCTTGCCTGTTAATTATAGTCGTTGTTATTATAGTGTTTTATTCGCTTTATTATATAAACAATACAGTTATATAAATAAAGCAGCATATATATAATTAAAAAAAAATCGCTTTTATGATACGTTTTTATTAAAATACTATTTCTACGTTCTAATAAGGCCTCGCAACGAATCGCGAGATCCTGTGCGCTCAAGATGACCCGATCTGCAGCTAAGACCTTCCGAGAGAGTATGGGCGGTCTTCTAAAGCAGTAATTTTAATTTGACAAACCAAAGTGACGTTAGCAAACGTACCTACGCGCTCTACCCTTCCGAGTATTGTGTTTCTACCTAAGCTGTCCAAAGGTGCACCCACGCAGACGCTACTACGGCAATTCTGTCAACGGAATAGATGAGATAATTCCTTTATAGATATTTGGCTTAAGCACGGCCTCACAATAACAACAACAACATCAACAACAAAGGTAGCGCTATTTAAATTAAGACAATATCGATTGAGACGACATAATTCTCATCGCCAGAATGACGTGTGAGTCAACGTGGCCCACCACCGGGTCCTTCTGAAGCAAATCTTCGACTTCCGCACCCCATTTACACATAGAGTAGCTGCACAACTATGTGCCCCGCCAGTAAAGTTTTCCCTCTTACAGAGAAGGTAGCAGGAACGTAGGAGAAGCCAACCGAACGTTCTCCATCAGAAATCCAACCAAAAAGTTTTCTCAACCAACGGCAACGAATATCGACGCCATTCTTCCCCAATTCCTTCAAACAGTCAGCGCCTACCCAGCCCACCAGCAACCCATTGACAGTATGCCTCATACGCCTCTGCTGGTTTGTGCAGTTCTCCCTTTATTTTATCCTTCTTGGAGGTTGTCATAAAGCTCGTTACGGTGGCGGGGCAGACGCCAGCGTTATCACCAGCGATCGCGACACCGGCAGCAGCAACAGCAACAAGAAATTGTTGTTGTTGTTGTTTTTGTTGCAGACAGACGCAGCAGCAGCTGCTGTAACAACAAGTTGATCAAAATCGATAATAACAACAAGCGCAAATCCCCAACCAGATTTGATCATCATCGAATAGTCGTACATCATGATCAAATCATTATCAGCCTCATCGCTAGCATCGCCATCAGCATCGCCATCATGAGGGAGCGAGAGAGAACACCTCCCTCAAAACAACGCTATCTATTTCGATCTACCGTCTAATAATAATCCATTCGAAGAATCCACACGAAAGAAACTCGCGCCAAAAGAAAACAGCAGAAGAAGAATAAGAAGAAGAAAAAGAAGCCAATGGAAAAGACAAAGAAGAGGAAGACGGCGAAGAAACAACACAAGCAGATGAAACGAATAAGTAAAATGAAACTAGATATAGATGGACGGAGGAATGGAGGAAGGGATGGATGGATAGAGGAGAGAATAGATCGACATCGACGACACCGACGGCAGGACGAAAAGCCAAAAGAAAGACGAAAACCCCGACAGAAAACCCGAGCAGATCCCTCCAGCAGAAAAGAACGAATCGACACACACAGAGAGAGAGAGAGAGAGGGGGGGCGGCCACTTCGTCGGACAGAAGGCAAGGCCGTCGTTATGAAGGTTTGAACCGCCAAAGTCAAATGCCACCACCACCATCACCGATATAAATAGGCGTAGGCAAAGATGATGCCGGTGACGGTGAACACAGACAGAGCCGGCTGTGCCAACGTAAATGTCGTCGCCCCAGAGATAAGGCCTGATGGCGCGGACTCGCCACCGCCGCCACCACCAACACCATCACAACTATCACCACCACCATTGGCGGCACCATGGCAGCATTAGTGGTGGCAATCGGAGAGTTACCAGTAGTGGTAGCAAGCAACAACACCAAGCAGAACAACAACGACGACGACAACAACAACAACAGCAGTAACAACAACTACAACAACAGCAGTAACAGCAACAACAACAACAACAACAACAGCAGCAATAACTGTAGTAACAACAACAGAAACAACAAAGACGACAACAACAACTGTAGTAACAACAACAGCAACAACAACAACAACAACAACAACAACAACAACAACAACAACAACAACAACAATAGACCATAGCAACAGTCGTCCCCAACGAGACGGCAGAGGTCCTCCTTGCCTTCAGCGCGCAGTCAAGCGCTATCTCTTCTGTGCCGCCGCCCGCCCTTCCTTCACATTCCCTCAGCAGCAGCAGCAGCAGCAACAGCAGTTCATCGGCCTGAGAGCTCTCTCGCGCGGTGTTACCGTTTGTTGCCGGCGTTGATGCTGTTGTCTTCGGTGTTGCTGACGTCGGTTACTGCTCCTGTTATTATTGTCGTTGTTGTTGTTGTTGTTGTCGTCGTTGTTGTTGTTGTTGTTGTTGTTGTTGTTGTTGCTTCTTCTTCAGCAGTTGCACTTAATGTTTGGCAACTGACCACCGGTCGACAGCAGCCGACGGAATACAGCGTCTGTCGCAGCGATGGCAGTCGTTGACGTTGTTCCCATTGTTGTTGTTGTTGTTGTTATTGCTGCTGCTGTTTTTGTTGTTGTTGTTGTTTCTGTTGATCCTTCTATTCTAGATGACCATAATCATCATCATTACCAGCACCACCACTAGTGCTGGTGTTGCTGCTTCTGCTATGCTAAGACTCGTATCGCGAGCGTCTTTTATATAGGCAGCGTTCTTGTTGTTGTTGTTATTGTTGCTGTTGTTGTTACTGTTGTTGCCGGTAGCAGTGATATCGCCAACCCGCCAGCAAAGTCCAGTCATTCAGTCATTCCGTCAGTCAGTTAGTCTTTTAGTGCAGTGAGTCAACCAGTCCCCAGTGAGTCAACCAAACAGCCATCGGTAGGCAGGTCGCTGTCACGGGCTCTCGGCTACGTTGTTACTCGCCGGGTTGTCTGCTGCTGCTGCTTGGTCGGTCATGCCCTGTCGTCGTACCCCCGATGTCGCTTGTCGCTCCGTGCGCGGACGGACGGGCGAACGGGGGAACGGACGATCAGATGTATGGGCATCTTCTGGGCGTCTTCTGCTCCTCATTTAGCTAGTACTTGCATCGCCGCCAACATTCCTACAGCTACTACCCTGACTTCCTTCCTCCTTCTTGTCCTCCTATTTGGACCCTTAGGATCCAGAGCCCCACTCACGCTGTGATTGTTGTTGTTGTCGTTGTTGCCGTTGTTGTTGTCGTTCTTGCCGTTGTTGTCGTCAAATTTGTTGTTGTTGCTGTTGTTGTCGTCAAGTTTGTTGTTGTTGTTGTCGTCAAGTCTGTTGTTATTGTTGTCGTCAAGTTTGTTGTTGTTGTTGTTGTTGTCGTCGTCAAGTTTGTTGTTGTTGTTGTCGTCAAGCCTGTTGTTGTTAGGTCTGTTGTTGTCGTTGTTTTTGTCAAGTTTATTGTTGCTGTCGCTGCGGTTGTTGCCGTTGTCCCCATCGTGGTCATTCGTTCTTATTTTCTGTCCCTTGGCGTCTTTTTTCTGTTGTTGTTGTCGCTGCCTTTTTCGTCGTCGGTCGAAACGTATGTGAACAGTGGCGCCATTGCCTTAGAGTGGTTGGTTGCGATTGTGTTATGAGTGGTCGCGATAGATTGTTGATTTGACGTGGTCGTATTGACTTTTATTGTTTTTGTTCCTTTGTTGTGGAAGTTTTCGCTATTGATAATGTTGTTGTTGTTATTATTTTTATTGTTGTAGTTGGTGTTATCTTGCTCCTCTTTATAATTACCTCTAATTCTCTAGTCTTTGGGCAGTTTGGAATTCTTCTCTCTTAGTCCCAGCACTCTTCGTCTCCTGTCACAGTTCCTACTACCGTAGTTGCAACTTGATTGCCGTTACAACGTACGTATCATAAAAACCCACATATATTCATTGTTTTCTTCGCTATCCATTAAACATATATATATATATATATATATATATATATATATATATATATATATATATATTGCATGTATATACATGATTATAAACACATATATTCACATGCGAGCGCATATATATATATATATATATACACATACATACATGCGTATATGCATGTATTAGAGAATATCTATAACGCTACCAGACTGTTGCTTCTTCACTGGTACGCGTGTCTCTATCTATTGCGAGCTGATCATCAGCGTTCACACGTGTGTTGTTGTTGTTGTTTTTGTTATTGTCGTCGTCAACGCTATTGCTCTTGTTGTATATTTGCGGGGCATCGTATTCACCAGCGTTCATAGCACATCGTAGTCATATTGTATGCTGCTCACGCACGTTGCCAGCTGAGGACGGCTGTACGCGCTCGTGGGGACACTACAGGATAGACGCACATGTCCCGATACACCACTACTAGCCCGGCTGTGGTGCCACCGCCGAGCGTCAGGACGCAGGCTAGCTGCCCCCTCACAGCGGCTTCCCAGCGAACGTACGACGACAACAACAACAACCGAGAACCGCCAATGGGCAATGGTCGGTTGGCAAAGCGATGCCGAAATTGGGCAACGGTCCACTTCGGTCCCGCTGCCAGATACTGGCAGATATCGTCCGAGAATGGTCTTGTCATCGGCACCGGCGGCAAGAAGATTGTTGCCGTAGAAGAAGCAGTAGCAGGCTGTCGTTGAAAGCCAGCTCGAAAGCCACTCTTTTCGAACCAAGTCGAATGCTTTTACGAGAGGAGGGGAGCTGATTGGCAGGGAGCATGGGGAGGATGAATCACCGCTACTGGTCATCATAGTCGTTGCGATTGTTGTTGTTGTTATTGTTGCTATTGAAAATGTTGTTGTTGTTATTATTGCTATTGCTGCTATTGAAAATGTTGTTGTTGTTGCTGCTGTGGTGGTGGTTCTTGTTGTTGCTGTTGTTGCATTGTTGTTGCTGCTGTTGTTGCAGTGTTGTTGCTGCTGCTGCTGTTGTTTCCGTCTACCTGTGTCTAATCGTCGCCACGACGTGCTGCAACGGTCGACGTGATGCCTGAATGCAGCTAATAGCCGTGTTCAGAAGCGGACTCCTAATAATTAGCATAAATAACACGGGTCACTAGATTGAACAACGGCCAATCACAACGGACGGACACAATAACAACAACAACGACAAAGACAAAAACACTGCTCGCTTGTGCACCGTGCATACATATTCTGTTCGAACGCTGATTGAACAGTCGTGGCGGTAACAGCAGTATTGAAGCCGATGTTGCTGCGTTTTGTTGTTGTTGTTGTTGCTGTTATTGTTGTTTTTGCTAATGTCGTTGCTGCCAGCGCTAACAAGACAAATGTCCGAAAAAGAGTAGCGTCACCAAGACAATGATGATGACGGTAATGGTGGTGATACACCGGCGATAGCCGGCGTTAGCCAGAACACAACAAAGCAGCGTACATATATCGGCATGAATGCATTTTGTGTATGCATGAACGCCGAGACACACTGTGGCGCTCATCGTCGTCGCTCAATAGTGCCAATTAGATGCACTAGTTGCAAAGTTTCAACAACAGCAATTTGACTATTGAGCAACTAGACTAACATAATACAGCAACCAGCTACATGATCGATACGCAATCTCAACAGAATCAGCAGCAGCAGCAGCGGCAACAACAACAACAACAACAACAACAACAACAAGAACGACAACAACAACATCAACGACAACAGCGACTCGACTAACAGAAGCCAGACAATCATTCCACAATCATCGCCGCAATCATGGCAATGTCAGAGGGAGCAGCATCCACAAAGCAACAACAAAAAACACGACAACAACAATAACAACGACAACGGCCACAACAACAATGATGAAAACGACAACAACAACAACAACAACGAGGACGTCTACGACGACGACGACAACAACAACAACGATGGCGAAAGGCAGACGACAACGTGAATGACCCTCCAAATCCGGTAATGATGATGATGATGATGATGATGGCGATGAAGATTCGCGTAGTAGGAGCTATGTATGTAGCGCAATGCCGACCGAGCGCAGAACCGAGCGACAGCACCGGCCGTAGCGGCAAAGAAACACCGAACGAACACACCGCTTAGACTTAACACCGTAACAGGCTTAAGCGTCTATATCTGCACGGGCTGCTAACGTTTAACGTTAGCCAGACGTCAATTAGCTCGTCGTCCGCTGGCAAAGACCAGCCCGGCTGTCAGCCAGCCGGCATTGTCTCCCTGCCCCGGGGGCCCAAATTCATTCGGCACGGATCGCTGGACCGGATGGACGACCGCAAAGGACCGACCAGCCATGACGACGTCGACGACCGTACGACAGGACTTGCGCGACAAAAGATCGCGACATCTCGCGATTGGTTGACGTTACGACGGAGCGGTTGTGCGGTTTCTCTTCGCGAAAAATAGAAGCACAATTGACGCAGCGGCCTTTTGGCCGGCGCCCGGGGCCCGGAAGACGCTATACAGGCTATTACTACTATACAGTCAGCGACAGTCTGGCCTGTTCCGGCCATTTCGCCACACCGCGTGACATGTTGTAGGCCAAACGAGGGCCGCATCTGTGGCCGCATTCTAGCCTTAGCAGTGCTAGCCGGAACTCTCATGTCGATCGATACATACGCCGGCTGATCGGCCATGCCCGACAGCAGATCTAGTACTGAGACACGGGACGTGCGTTCATATTTCTATTTCAATGTTGTTTTGTCACTCAATCGTCTCAGTCCTTCGACTGAGACTGGTCTTCGTGCACCCTCGTATTCAAATACCCGGCTACCACCTGAGGAATTGAGCTCAACCCCAATTCCCTCCCAGTGCCCCTCAGGGTCATCATCGACCGACCCCAGCAGGGAGGTTTTGTTTGTGCTTACAGTCGTTGGCGGCTTTTCATTCAAGCTTCAGATTCACTTCCGAACCTCGGTTGCAAACCACCACGCGACGCAGCGTAACAAATAGCACAACGATACATACACGATGTATAGATATAGGTATATTTGGAGATATCGTACGTCGACTGTATAGCCAGCGGGCCGACAACTGAGTCGGCCGAATTCTGTCTGAAACTGTACCAGCTATACCGGCTCTTTGACACTCACTGATGGTGCAGTAAGTAGGTGCAGTCAATGTCAACCAACGGCTTCTTTGTTTGCTATATGCTCGCAGCGTTCCTTCTTTACCAGAATAAGAGAAAGAAAACGAAGGAGAAGAGGAAGAAGAAGAAGAGGAATAATAACAACAACAACAACAACAACAAGAACAACAACAACAACAGACGCGCCGGACCAACCGCCCCTAAGCCCATCGGATAGTAGACGCAACAACAGAGCGGAAATAGATGACAGGATTGTACACACAAACATCTTCAGACAATACAAATAAATAAGTATATATATATATATATATATCGGCCGTACTGATGATGGCCAACTATTTCGTCGCCGACCGCAGCGACGTCAGCTGACGCCGTTGTTGCTGTCGTTGTCGCTGTAGCCGCCGGTGTCGCGTCGTCGTCGTTGTTGTCGTGGTACTTCGCCGTCATCAGAAGACAGCGCGTTTTCTCTTTTGGTTTCATTTGCCGCCGCTTTTCCGGAGAACAGGAATCGTCAATCGCCTTCTCAATCAACGCGTCCCCCCATTGAATGCCGCGGCGCGCAGTAGCTTTTCTATTGTTTCTCTCGTTTGTTCTTCTCGACTTTCTGCTGCCCCCCCCGCTGATCATTGTCATCATTATCGTCATCGTCAACAACACATCGACCATCATTGTCATAAACAAACAAGCAAACGAATAGACAAGCCCACAGACAGACAGACAGGCAAACAACAAATACTGAGACAAACCAACCTGACAGTAACGACATATTGACTTATCGATTACTGGTGGAACAACGATCGATTGAATACCAATAACGGCATCAGTCAAGCAAAAAAAAGTGATTACTATTCCTTGGCATTTGTTTAAGCTTTTGATGCAATCGATCATCATTACTAAGTACCTGCTCTTGCTGTCGCTGCTGGTCCTAGTATTACCACAACAACAACAACAATAGCGATAACAACAACAATAACTTCAATAGCGACTGCACGAACCAGATTCTGCCAGAACAACTTATGTCCCTAAGACGAGCACGGGATGGCTGCTATTGGCTTAAAGGTCGAGACAACCAAAGTGCTGACATAACATAGTTTTCTACTCGCCAACTCTCAGAAGAACTGAGTCTGATTATGCCTGAAGCATCGTTGTGCCGAAGCTTTGAACAAATAACCAATGGTCTCATCGAGGGAGTCATACATGGAGGATCGGGGGCTGAGCGTAACCTAACCCAGCAGCCGGGTATAAAACCTTTAATGCACCGACTGACATCATAGCTGGCACCTGCCTGGTCCGCGTACGAGGTAGCGGCGACTGCGGCTACGGTCAAAAAACTCGCCCGAAACGTAAAGACCTGTCGTAGTGAGGTAACTAGGTTCACCGGCACCTGTTTGGACCCTCCCTGGTCTGTCTGTATGTCTGTATGTGTACTTGTCTTTCGATAGGGTCATCATCCACTGGATGCTTATGGTGATGACGATGATAATGCTGATGATTCGCTGGCTCATTGGTTTCATTCGCTTATTCACTTATTCCTCCTTCATGCATTAATTACATTAATACTCGTACTTCGCCCAGTGACCAAGCGCACAGGCAGAGCCGAGGCCGGGCCTTGTCGACGGGGTGGAGGATGTGAAGGCACACGTGCAGAACTGCCGCCAGTGACTTATAGAAGTGCCATTGGCATGCAGAACTACCAGATGCAGCCAGCACCAGCATCACCAGCTGAAGTAGCTGAACCTCGCCTTCGCGTTCATCATTGTCGTGAAGATCACGATTTCCTCTACTTCATAATATGATTTTTCTCTTCTGCTTTTGTTTCTTTTCCTTTTCTGTGGCGATAGTAGAAGCATCATCAACAACGACAACGGCAATGACAACAACAACAACAACGACGACAGCAGCAGCAGCAACAACAACAACAACAGTCAACGTTGCTGAACTAACTTCTCCAAAACGATGGCATCGCCCCAACGATGACGCTTCAGCAGTTCAGCTGAACGGACGCGCGCGATTCGCATCCTTCACCGCGTCCTCACCAAGAGGCAAACGCGGTGCCGTCAGTTAGACGTTGTTGTTGGTAGCGGGGGCGGCTTCAGCTGCGGCGGCGACGACCGCGTTAGCGATGGATGCCCGCTGTTCACCCGGCGTGTTGATTCAGCAGCGCGAAGCAAACAAAGTGTGACGTCCGACGAATAAAGAGTTTGGTCGTTGCACGACTGCACAAACCGGAAGCGCGTTTGAACACATGAACACATCGCTCGCTCGAATCGCAATCAAAGCGTTAAGGAACTAACGAAACGAACGCATACTATACACACATATACCGATTAAGATCGTGTGTATAGTAGTAGTAGGATATGCGTAGATATACTTAGATATGTGGGAGCGTCATGCATAGACCTACGTTCGTAGACACACATACACACCGGCTATGTCCGGCTAGAGTAACTAGTAATAAATCATCAAATTGGGCTATTGGGATATTTAGTCGCATTCTAGTAGTATTTTCTGTCACCGGGATAGTTGTTGGTGGGGTTTTGTTGTTGTTGTTGTTGTTGTTGTTGCTGCTGGTGTTGTTATGCTAGTTAGAAGTAGCAGTAGTAGTTGTTTGATGTTGGCTGATGATGGTGACGATGATGATGTTGTTATCGTCGTTGTTGTTGTTTGTTGTCTTGTTAATGTAGAAGTAATAGTCAGCTCACACTGTGGGTTCCGGTAGTTTGTTCGTGAGATCAGGAATCCAGACACAGAAACCAACGTAAAGAGAGACGGAGAGAGAGATTTAAGGAGGCAAACACGACGACGACGACAACAACAATAACAACAGAACGCGTAAATGCGAAAAGATAGGCGGTTGACGTGCTTTCGTTGACGTATCCGCAACCACAGCAGCAGCAGCAGCAGCAACAACAACAACTATCACAACATAATCATCAACCAGAACAACAACAACAACAGCAACAACCACAACAACAACAACAACACTAGCACGCGATCAGCTAACTCCGGGCAAGCACAACGGGTGCAGCGGGCAAGCTAAGGCAATTGACCCTCTCTAGTCTCTAGATCATCATCATCATCATTTCTGCCTGCCTGCCTGTCTTCGGCGCCGAGTGGTGCGGCCGGCTGTTATCTCATCTCGTCGACTCCTATTATTATCGTCATCATGATGACGAGTGCCCGTGTCGACAGCAGAAGCAACAGCAGCGCCACTCGAACTCTCAGCACAACAGCAGTGCGTATTGCTGAATCGGATGCAGATCGCTGCTGTGCCTCTCGGAGTCGTCGCCTTCGTCTTATTGGGCCGGCGATTGCTGCTGCATTTGCCTCTGCTGTTTCGCTCACTGATCTTCTGTTTCTGTCTCTGTCTCCTGTGGCGGACGCTGCAGACGCGTCACCGCCCCTAACGGCGACGACGACGACGACGATGTCAGCACTACACGCTTACTGTACTGTTGGCATCTGCGTCATCAGCATCACGAAGACCGTCTTTTGTTGTTGTTGTTGTTGTTGTTGTTGTTGTTGATGTTTCTGTTGTTGTCGTTGTTGTTGTCGTTGTTGTTGTTGTCGTTGTTGTTGTTGTTGTTGTTGTTGTTGTTGTTGTTGTTGTTGTTGTTGTTGTTGTTGTTGTTGTTGTTGTTGTTGTTGTTGTTGTTGTTGTTGTTGTTGTTGTTGTTGTTGTTGTTATTATTATTGTTGTTATTGTTGTCGTTGTTGTTATTATTGTTTCTACGGTTGTTGTTTCTGTTAAAGTTGTTGTTTCTGTTGTTGCTATTGCTAGTGAGGATGACAGCAATGGCGACAACGCCGCCGCCGCAGAGAGACTTTAAGCTGTTACTGTAGTGCGTCTGTCTAAACAACAACAACAACAACAACAGCAGCAGTAGCAACAACAGCAGCAGCGTCAGTGGCAGCAACATTCGTAGATTTAGGATAGCCAGAACAACAGACCGAACGGAGGGAGGCTCCTCTTCATTCTCCTTCTAGCTTTACCTTGTCAGTTAGGTAGCTGACTTGTTTTAGGGGGCCCCCGGTGACCGGCGACGACGACAACAGCAACAACAACAATATCAACTACAACTACAACAACAACAGCGACGACACCATCATCACTACTGACAACAACAACAACGACGAAGACGACACAGTTCGCTGAACAGCCTGATGAACAGACAGAGAACGGACAAGACAGATAGACTCGACAGAATGAGATAAACAAAGAGCGCGCAAAAGAGAAAGAATGACGGAGAGAAAAAGCAGAAACGCTACGGCAGACATGAAGCCAGTGGCCGTCTGTGTGCGTCACCTGACAATGCTGTATTCGTTGCCGTTGACCACCGTATCCGTCGGCGTCGTCGTCGTCGTCGCTATTGCTATTGTTGTTGCTGCTGCTGTTTGTGTTACTGTTGTTTTTGTTGTTCTTGATGTTGTTGTTGTTGTTGTTGTCGTCGTCATTGTTCACTGTCCAGCAACGGCACCCGAAGCTCAGATCCCCAGTAGAAGAAGCAACATCAGCAGCAGCGGCGGCAACAGCAACAAAAGCACCAGTAAAGGCAGAGGCAGACTTGAAATAGTGGTGGCAGTCAGTGAGTGGCTAAACTTTTTTACGTAGCTTAGACGACTGCTGATGCACTGAGTCAAGAGGAAGCGTTGTAACATAGGCCTGCAGCAACCCCTCAGTAAGCAGGAATTATTTCCTCTCGCTTACCCTTCTGTGACCCCGCATCAACCACAATCGCCGCCGCCACCGCCGCCACCAAAGAAGCAAAAATAGCAACAACAACAACAGCAGCAATAATAATAATAATAATAACAATGGCGATACAACAACAACATCAACAACAACGACAACAAAAACAGCAGCAATAAAATTAACAACAACAACAACAACAACAACAACCACAGCAGCAGCAACAACGACAGCAACAAGAGCAGCAACATAATAGCAAATAAAGCAACAACAATAACAGCTGTTGCGCTGTTGTAGAATGAGATGAATGAACGAGATGTTAGATTTGAAGTTAGCGAACCTCTCTATCTGCTCCTCCCTCCGCTGCTGTTGCTGCTGCTGCCGCTACCGCCTCCGTCGTTGTCTTTGTGGCTTACTTTGTAGCGTTGCCGTAGTCGCACGGGGTGGCGGCACGGTTAGTGCCCGGTACCCCTGCTTTGGTGGTTGAAGTCAGGTGAAGCGACGCGTCATCGCGTCACGAAGTCATCATAGCCGTTACGACGCCGTCATTGGCGTGAGTCACCCACCTTCACTACGAGGTGGTGGGCCACGATGTGATAACAGCGCTTGATCATAACCATCATAATCATCATCATCATCGCCATCATCACCGGCAGCACCAATCATCAGCGTCAATATCATCATCATTATTATTACCATTACGGTCATAGCCATGGTGATCGTTCCTGCATGATCTCCTTCGACAGAAACAACACCACCAATCAGGATAGTCAAGACCCCGTCATCGCTCGAACTTCATACTCGTCTTACACTGTCACGGCCTTCATCATGGCCGTCGCCAAGAGAGATCGACGCCAAGAGAAGTACCAGAAACAGCACCAGCAGAACCTGCGTCGAGAGCATAATTGGTATTGGCATGCTCATTCTCATCTTGTCTTCTCTAGGATAAGACCGTCACCCTTGTTCGTCACCACCAACGCCACGGTCCATTGCTATCATTGTTGTTGTTATTGCTGCTGTTGTTGTTGTCGTCGTCGTCGACATTGTTGCTGTTGTTGTTGTCCACGTTGTTGTTGTTAAGAGGTATGGGCGTGGCAAGGCGGACCACAGGTTCTCTATATGCAGCACCACAAACGCAGCCCACTCCATGCCACCGTTCACGATGGACGTAGGAGCATTTTCGCCTTACATCCGCGTAGCCAGCGCCAACAAACAACGCAATCTGCATGTAGCTGGAAATCGACTGAAAACTCTTTCGTGCCGGTTTAGATTCTGAATATACTTATTTTCGTGCTGTCCTGCTGATATACTTAGCGTCGCGTTGGGTCTAGGTTTTCAAACATAGATTTTTCGGCGATTATATGATAGTACTTCACACAAGTACACAGAGAATAAAGTACCGCATCTGAACCATGTTAGAGCCGTGCCCGGCAAAGCGTAGGAACGAGGGCTTTGAAAACTCAGATGTGTCACGAAAATAGGCACGTGCAGCCATGAACCCCGCCATCGATGATAGCCACCACACATTCGCTTTTACAGCTTACAGGCTTAAGCAGATTCTGTCGAACACTATCTGGTCCAACCACAGACATATGAGGCATATTGGTTAACTGCGTGGACCTTGCGAGACAGAAGTGCAGTGATTGGATATCTCTTAAAGGGACCCCGCTTCTCGTGAATGGAAATCAAACGTGGCCAAAATCATCAATGATGATCATCCCGTTCGTTACAGATTTACAATATGGTCTTTCACCCACCGCACGTGCCAAAATTCCACGCAAAATGAGCTCTGCTGCCAGGATCACAGGTGGTGTGTCAAACACAAACAATTCGTCAAATAGGTGTAGAGTTCTGTGTATGTGTGTGCTATAAACCAATAGTAATGACAGCAGTAAAGGGTACGTATATTTCTCCCTCTTGGTTTCATTGCCCCGCTTCTCTCTCTCTCTCTCTATACGGCCGCAAACGATCCTGACGCTTTTCGACAAGCGCAACAACAGGGATCAGAATCTCCAAGAGGTCGAATGGCGCTGGTAACAGATAGAGAATTGGCTTCTTGTAAAGCGAAATCGTCGTATGACAACACGAGCGCGCCGAATTTCAGACAGAGGCTTTCGCCACATTTGCTCAACCGTCGCATATTAAATGTCGCAGCTCAACGTTGCCGCTCACATTTCCGATAGCTCTAGAAACTAGACTAGAAAACGAGACTTTTCCTTCATTTGTCCTAGTAATTTGATTAGGATTCGAATCACATAGCCAGGTTACCGAGCCAAGTATCACGTTCGGGTCCGATGCGCGATTTCTTCTTCTACTCTCTCTCTCTAGGTGTTTCACTAGAGTAAGCCATACAAAATGTGTACCAGCTTACATGCACCTACGTCGAGTGCATAGCGCCATATGCATGTTCGTTGGGAAAATTAACCTTGTAACGAAAAAAGACCGCGCCACACACATACAAACACATTGAAACCAAGCGTTAGTGTGCTGATCCCGTTACTGCTTTGTAGAAATGTAGTCAACATTTCGAGCAATAGCAGCAGTATTAAACCTATCTGATTTCAGATCCGAAGTCGTCAAGACTTCTGACATCGTGGTGGTGTGTGAAGTACGACGACCAGACTCTGTCGACAGGAGAAATTTTATGCTATTCCCTATGTGGGTCCTCCTACCCGACGCGCAGAAACACGCCTATTTACCTGTCAAACTCGTACGGTAGCAACAACCTGAGCAGCGCGCATAGCATATATCATCGAGGAACAGGTGTCAGTGCTCAGTGCAAATAGACGCCCAGGTGTGAAGTCGATAAAAATCTGTCGATGAACAGTAGTAGTACCTCGAAGTCGGCATTCAACTTGGCATCGTCGTTGTCAGCCGTTGTAACACCGAGTACCTGACGCTGACGAGGGCGGCTATGGGCGATAAGGCGACACACCACGAGCGAACAACGGCGCGAATACAAGAGGCATTAAATAAATGCAGAAACGTAAAAACTATGACGAGCGAGAGAGAGTGAACAACTGGTTTAAAAAATGGCAAAAAAATGTCGACAAAAAACAGACACATCTGTTAGATCTGGGTCGAATGAGATACAACTCGAAAACGTGTTACAAAGATGCATTTTTACTAAATGTCCTAGTGATCCAGTATGTGCTCGTCATCTGGTTTAGGATTTGATAGACTCGGAACGGGACCGCAAAATAGGTAGCTTGTCAGCAACACGACACGCACAGTTCCTTACAGTCCGTCGCAGTACAGCACACCGCAGAAAACTGATAGCGGTAAAAGTCGTACAACAATCAAGTTGCGCGCATACCATTTAGTTAGACAGCAGTGATTTTTATATAACGCCGTAGTCTAGGGCACTAGTGTGCTAGTTATGTTCATCGGCTGGTATGGTTATATATAAATATATTTTAGTTTTATAGATACATTTTTTGAGATATTTGATGCTCATTGAGAATAGATGGTAAACCATGAGTGAGCGGCCATGCTGCTGCTACAAGGGCTGTTGGGAAAAAATTCTAGATATCTCAGCATGTCCGGTCTACGGTGCGTTAAAGGTATGTCGCACAGCGATTCCAAGCCCGTAGCGGACGGATCGTATAGTGTAGAATTAAAAACAACCTCCTTAAAAATGCTTTTAATTCTAGACAGCAGTAACTTTCGATGACAATGACCAAATAAGCACTTGCTGGTTAATGTTCTTCAAATGAGTTATAATTTATAAATTGGGTTCAAGTCTTCTAATGCTACGGTCCCAGCCCAAATCCCGCATATGTATATATATAGCAGCCACCAACCATATTTTCATGACGTTTGACCCCTCAGATTCAAACAACAATAATTGAGCTATTTCCGTAACGATTGCCGGCAGCAAATACTGTACTCTCAAGTGAGACCAAACTAAATAACGAGATTAGAAATAATGACTCAGAGCATGATGAATCTGGCTTAAACGTTCATATCTCACATTTGTAATAACTGAATAGTATTGAATAAAATAATAATAAAAAGTGTTTTAGTTTATATATATATATATATATATATATATATATATTGACAAAGTAGCCTGTCGGTTGATTTGGTGCTTCTGTTGTCTGCATCACGTGTAAACGATCGTGACGGCTGCCCCTGCCCAGCAAACAATACATCAATCACACGACACACATCAGAACAAAGTGCAAGTGAACCACACGTCAAGTAACAACAAGTAGAAGAAGTGTCGGGGCACTGCAGTATGGAAAACGGAGATGAACTGTAACGGGAAAAGGGGAAGACATCTTGACGCAGAGATCAACAGGAAGCTGGCGCACAGTTTCCGTAACGTACCGACAACGATAAAAGTGACAGCGATGAACACAATGATTATGCGGTAAACGAATGTTGAAGGATAAGCATTGAACCGTGGAGGAGCCGGGACCGGGGGTTGGGAGGGGTGGTGGTGTTTGTGAGCTACACGGCCTCGTTGGTCTTAACCAATGGTTTTTGTTGTGCGTTTTCATCTTTGTTCCTACCAACCAGCCTTCCTTTTACCGCTTCCTTCTGGCCCTCTTGGGCATGAAAACAATGCCGACGTGCAGTCAGATGCCATTCGCGCAGTACTCTTGTCTGTCCCTTTGCTTTCGTGTCGATCGAGCCAATAGCCGGTCATCAACGACGAGACAGCGAAGTAGCTAAATTCTTTGTGTTCAGGCAGGTATGTCGTAGTAGTAGTACCTACCGGTAGGGTCGTGCTTCCGGTATGATAGTGGCACCATGATTGATATATAGAGACCGCGGAAATAGAGAGCGTCGTTATTAATATCCTCGCCGACACCATATGATTCGTCTTCATTTGCCTTCTGTTCTTGCTCGAGCGCGCGCGAATTGAAAAAGTCGGCAATAATCAACAAATGTGGTTGATGCTGACGACGATTCTGATGTGGTTCTTCAGATTCTCGTTGTTGTCGTTGTTGTTGCTCATACTGTTATTGTTGTCTCTGTTCGCTTGTATTATTGATATTGATGATCTATTTACACGATATCATATTCTCTATCATCTTCAATAGCCTCCTTCAATTGAAGGTTTTTTTACTGCTGCTGAAAAATGCATTGTACATTTCCATAAATTAGAGCCCACCTAGCGTTAGAGCCCACCTCAAAACAATCATAAGCGGTTTCCCAGTATTGCGATCCTTCAAGAGAAGATAGAACAGTACCATAGTCATCATCATTATGGTACGGCATGATGACACTGAGGTGATTTGAGGCGATCCTAACCTCTGACTCTGAATATCTGAATCTGATCCGTGAATCCCCATTCAGTCGGCGAAACCTCACGCACCATCACGATATACCGACGGGACAAGCAATCTCAGCGGATGGATTGCTACCATCACTAGCATCGTGTGACACCGCAAGTGGCTGATCGGCTAGAAACAGTAAACAATTACTACTGGGGGACAAACGTAGATCTTTCTTTTGTCAATAAAGCAATGATTGTTTAATCAATTGCCACTGTCCGCTACGATCCTAATACTGAACAATCTCGTTCGATTACTCTGTGCGTTCAAAGTAGACTCACCGAACATAACCATGGGCCGCAGTAAAGTATCTACGATGTCCCAATGCTAAACGAAAGAAAACTAAAAGAAAACTAGAGAAAACGAAACAGAATCAACAAAGAATGGAATCAGGAAAACTATACGAAGCCAGTAGACCACAACGATAACTACAACAGCATCACTGTACAATGAACATAATCAACAATATTTTAACAACAACACATCACATCACGAAACATAACAACAACTATGACGACATTACTGCAGTAAACATTATCAAATATATTATAGCTATAAGCGCATTAAGCTAGCTATATGATAAAACGAAATAACAACAACTATACAGCAATAAACACCAGCAAATAAAACAACGGCGGATGGGGGAGGTTCGACATGGGGTAGATAAGCTGGTGGTTAGCAGTAGTAGCTGAGCACATGTTAACTACATATAACGAAGTCAAACGACAGTAGTTCCGATGGAAATGGTTAAAGCAAGTACTCAAGTGCAAAAATCGAAAAGTTCGCCACATACGGTGATCGGCAGCTGGGCTGATCTTCAACGTGTACGTATAGCTGAAGGCCGATACGAACTGTCCATCCTTGAGCCAGCGGACCTGCGCCGGAGGCACGCCGGCCGTCCGACACGTCAATAGGCCCAGGCCTCCCCGGACCACGACGAGCGGCTGAGGCGCATGCGTGATGCGAGGAGCCGATGTGTCTGCAACAAGAACAACAACAACAGCAACAACAGAACAAGCACGTTAGCTATAACCGTTACTTCTATGTATATAGCTATGTGAAGATAGATATATTTGTTGTTTTTGTTATTTGTATTGCACTTATTAACAAGAACTAAAGCGTTATGAATCGCTCCGTTATTTTACTATGAAATTTGACATGAAAAGATTCTCATAGGTTATTTTTAGAAAATGACATCGTCCGCGTCGTGACAGATGCCAAAACACAACAGCCACATCGTCTAGTGAGCGTTAAAAACTTTCGTATATATATATATATATAATATTAAACTCCCCGCTTATTTTTGTCCATCTTAACCACATGTCTTTAAAACTCCAAAGAAGCCTTTTAAAGAAAGGTCGTACGTAAGTTACTAATGCGTTAGATAGTACTTTTATTATAAAATAACGTTACCTGCTATATAAAGTACACTTTTATATATATATATATATATATATAATATATATATATATATATATATATATTTATATATCATTATATATATATAATAATAAACACTAAGCAATATAACATGTTTCTCATCCATTAAATACTAAATATACTTTAATAATAAATATTTATCAAGGAACAAACACGTTAATAAAAATGACAAACATTTTTTAATAACATACATATTTATTAACATATATCTGTACAAAATATGTATCGACGCCCTGTGGCACAAAAATATATAAATACAAAAGTGACAACTGGCATTTGACTGATCTATCATTCTATGCTGGCTGTGATTGAACTCGCTGATTTCCGCATGTTTGCACGAGACATCGAATAGTAAACGAAAATAGATACATTATGTAAGTGCGGGCCGTTCGCTGACCAGACTTAATTTGGGACGTTGTAAAATCGTGCTGCGACGGACAAACAGTGAACCCTGAACTTACTAACCATAATAAATATGGTATTAATAAACGCAGTAATAACAGGGCTAACTAGCAAAAACAAGTTAGAAACATATACAGCTACAGCAACGACAAATGCCTCTGTTGTAGGCGTGTGTGGCAATAAATATGGCATCGCCGTCGCCGTTATTCCGAAGGAAGACCAGGTGTTTTTTTCTTGCTAACAACTGTTCAACAACGCACCTGCAACAACACTGTCAAAAGCACAAGCCAACGACGATGAGAACAAAGATGACGAAAAACGACGGAAAAACGACCACATTTTTCCATCACACCTTGCCGCCGACGATAACGCATCTCACTTTACAATCAGTACAAGTTGTTTTCGTTTTTGTTGGTGCTATTTATCATGTCTTTTCATCGCTTACTATAGTGATGATCCCACAGACAGAGAGAAACCGTCGCTCGCGCAGTTTCACTTTCGTGCCTTAGAACGGGTTTTTGACAACTTGCAACAATAACAACAACAACAAAACGAAGTACATTTGAACAAGTCAAACGTTAAGCGCTTTTCTTATTGAAAATATCAACACCTTAATGTCATCTCCACGGTCGTCCAAAAACAAAAATTACCACAGCCGTCTTAACCTTCCCACAAGACGTCCTTCAAGCTCTGCAAGCTCTTTAATAGAATTTTTGTCATTGTACTGGTTTGCGTTCACAAGCATTGTTAACTTTTATCACTTCTTGTTATCAAATAAAATTAACACAATGCCCTTGCAAGAATAATTTTATTCAGCTAAGCAAATAAGTATTTGACAAATAAAGGCTAAGTGTGTGTCATAGCGTTCACGTACGATCAAGCTTGCGCAGGTACATTAATCACATGTGAAAAACAAGACACGGTATCATCTTAAGTAGGTATATCTATATATATATATATATATATATATATATATATATATATATATATATATATATATATAGTTAAGATAGATACATACATAGGAAGTTAATAGTAGGATATGCTAATGTTTCAGATTTGGTACCCACGTTCTGGAGAATATATATGTAGCGGGCAAATGCTGCGGCTGCGCTTGACACCTTATGTAAGTGAACAACACCAGGTATGGACGTAGGGTTGATGTAGCATGGGCTACAAATGTTTACACTCTATAGCGAATTTAATAAGTATATATATATATATATAAATTTGAGAAAATTGATCCTGGGGGACAATTGTCTACACCCCGTTATGAGTTAAATAAAAAAGTACATATTTAAAAATTTGGTAGAACTATATATATATATATATATAATCCAACTCGCTGATTTTTGTCCACAGGCCTTTTAAAGACACCTCGTACGTAAAGTACTAATGCGGTAGATATTACTTTTATTATAAATACACGTTACTGCTAATAAAGTACACTTTATAGAGACAATTGTTACCTCTAATATTTAAGCAAATAAAATAAATTTGATAAAAAAATATAAAAAAAAAGTATATATATATATATATATATATGGCCGTCATGCTGATCAGTCATGAACAGCCATCAATCAAGCTGGTATTGATTTAAATAGGCGTGCCTATGTCTATTTACTCATAATAGACTAATCAAACAGTGTATGAAATACCCAGTAAAATACAGTGGTTTCTCTTAAAACGTATGTAAGAACGTGCATAAGTAGGTGCCGGTAGCACCAGTTGTACCAGCAGCAATAGCTTCGAGGGCTGAACTTGACAACCAACAGCCGGACAACAATCGGATCGAACGAATACAACAAATAACAACCGTTCCAACTTCAACAAGGGGTAACTAACTGAAGTCGTTTTTGTCGCTTTGAGTACTCAAGCCAAGGCAGGTTGCCGAAAACATTCAACAGACAAACGCTGATCTCTTGCTGATACTGCTGATGCTGCTGTCGCTATTGAAGAGCAGTTAAATGCAGCGTCAACTCACAGCGACGAACGGCGACAACGATTTTCTAGTAACTGACCGGCAGCAATTGACTTCTGACCAATTGTTTTTCTGCTCGGCGGTGCTGACGCCGAACGCTGGCCTGTTCCCCCAGCCGCAAGGCGAACCCCTCGGGTAGCCCTCGCCAACCATACGGGCGCTCAGGCTCCCCTTCGGTCTATCCACTGTCATCTCACTGTCTCTCTTTCTTTAGTCTCTTTCTTCGCTTGCCTTTTTCGTTCCACGATCGAGGCGTTGCCGTCGCAGTGTCATTGCATTACCCGCGTTACTGCAGCTGCTGCTGTTATGTTGTACTTATTGTTGTTGTTGTGGTTGTTGTTGTTGTACTTCCTGTCGACGTTTTTGTTCCTGTTGTTAATATAGTTGTAACAATTGTACCTGTCGTTATTGCTCTACGTGATTGTTAAAATTTTTTTATTGTTTCCCGTTGGTTTTGCTGTTGTTATTGTTGTTGTTGTTGCTGCTGCTGCTACTACCACCGCTGCCGTAAATGTCATTATTTTTTACATCTTCCTTGTTGTTGTTATAGTTGTTGTCGTTTGCTATTGCTTATTGGTGCCGTTTGCGGTTAAAAGTTTGTCTAGCTACTTCGTTGACTCTATATTAGCATCAGTGGCACTGTTACTGCTGTTAGCCCGCTGGCAGACGGAATTCAATCCAGTATGTTAATTTATGTAGAAGATTTCTCTCATAAAGTATATGTCCACCATCATTAGCATGGTTATAGTCTAACTAAAGACTAACTGCATACCAATAGCACAAGGCGGCTCACAAAGTAGGACTCCTGTGAAGCTGTGTCCGCCACCCATCCGATACTACTCGAAAACAACAGGCTTACACAAAGCCCGCTCAGTGCTTACGGCCAAGCCATGATGTTTGCAACGAAAAGATCGCAGTCATATTTTTGCGGGAAAGATACCGCCACTGATCGTACTTAGAAGAAGAAAGTGCTTTTTAGTTATCATAATAATTTATTATTACGCCTAATAGTCTTACTAACGTATTCTAATTTCATTAGTTGTTAGTTCATTAGTTAATAAGTCGCTTACAACTTAAGCAAATATAATTCAAAATAATCTACTCTGTTCTCCCCCATGCTGTAGGTCACGTTTGTTTTGAGACCCTTTTACCAGGCTTCGATTATTTACTAATTACAATGCATGATTTGCGTTGTTTTGCGTATTGCACATTCCTCGCCAAAATCTAGCTAAAACACACTAAATAACGCTAATCTATGTATCAATTAGTTTAATTAGATATATGTATATAAGTTTAATTAGATATATGTATATATACAACGGCCCACGCCTGATATTATGCACGAATTTAAACAGGGTAATTGACGAATCACGTGTGCACCACCATCACAAAGGGTACTGAGACATCGCCCGGCATTTCATTCGTTACATTGTCGAGTTGTTGTTTCGCTGATCATTAATTAGTGCCACAGGAGGCGATGGCGAGCGTACTTGTAATTAGCCACCAACGCTGGTCCATGACGACAATGGCACAAGCCTTCCTGCAGGAGTCTGTTAAGTGCTTTATTTTACCGATAACAAGACACCAACTCTGACACACTCAAGCACGGGTGGCCCTTTACAGGCAAGCCGCCCATATATACAGTCACACATCTATATATATATATATATATATATATATATATATATATATACATATATATATATATATATATATATATATATATATCTATAAACGACATAGAAGTACCAGAAATTAATCCGCTAACGAAGCGGTCGAATAGCGGTGTTCCCAGCTCGGGACCGCTCGCATGCTATTGAACAACGTCGCAAACAAAGTAGAGCACCGTCAACTGAGACAATAAGCCGGCCACAACAATAACCACAGTAACAATAATAATAACAACTACAGCAACAACAGGGAATAGCCAACGTGGCTTGAGGTTACCGTTATTTTTTCTGCGGGAATGATGCCGCCACTTTGATGCTCGTTTACAAGCAGGACAGTACCCGAGGTAGTGTCTGTAGTACTAGCCTGGAGCAGTAGCAGCAGCAGGAAGCCGGAGGTAAAAAACACATCGAAACAAATAAGACGAATTGACAGCAACCCGGTTGGGCTGTTGCCGTCCACCAACCCGTGGGGTAAGTCGGTCAGACAAAAACAAGCATAGCAGAACGAAATAATAACAAGAAAATCACAAGGCGGTCCTTGTGATTTTCTTGTTATTATTTTTGTCAGTTGTACTAAGGCGTACTGCTACTACTGGTGATGGGGATGATCACAAAAATGACGCATCTGCCATATGCCCATCTGCCTACGGTGTGTCACTATGTACGGAACGAAACCACCATCACCACGCACGATCCCACAGTTGCAACGACTACACATCTCGATTCACAACAGCGGCCTGCCGACGCCCGCACATGTGCTGTCGTTGTTGTTGTTGTTGTTGTTGTCGTCGCTGTTGTTGTTGCGATTGTTGCTGCTACTGTTGTTGTGATTGTTGTTGCTACTGTTGTTGTTGCTGCTGCCGTGTCATTGATTTGCAACTGTTAATCTGCTTGTTGTTAATGCTGTTTTTATTGCTGACATTATTGCTGTGGGGCTAAGAAGGGGTATTTCGTAGCCCCTTCCCGCCGGACGTCGCCTCACTGCTAGTGAAATCTGGCCAGTATCATATGCCTGCTCCATGTGGTCACGATCGTTGTTGATGCTCTCGGATAGAGAGCATACATACGACTGGCCTTGCCGTAGCCGCTTTCAAGCAGGCGGCCGTGGCAAATACAAGAAAAACAGGATGCAAAAAAGAGTAAACACGAAAAGAAGATCGTAATGATGATAATGAAGATTCTGATGATGTTGCTGAAGAACAAAGGAAAGCACGTCAAACAAACGTGTCACTGCCATTGTTGGCAGCCAGCGAGCAGCAAATGCTAATAAACTTGGGATCCCTACCCAGACGATCAGGCCAGTTAAATGGTGTTGTTCACTTCAAAGCAGACCCTGTCGTCGTCGTAGTATTGACGATAGCGGCTACGTCAGAATGCGGTGTGCTCTGCTGTTCTACCACCTGCTGTCATTCCGGAAGACCAAGAACACTGACAACAATGACGACAAATGGAAACACGTGGACAGGGAGAAAGTGTAAGAGAAATAGAATGATGGACGAGAGAGATAAACAAAACAAAAAAGGGACAGAAAGAAAGAATAGGCAACCTTGCACTCAGTAATGACCGCGACAAACGCAAACAAAAACGTCATCAGACACACCGAAACAATCAGCAGGGGGAAAAGAAAAACATATGCTAGTAGTTGAAAGTGTTTACACAGCAACGGGCAGGTTACACGTAAACTGTTGTGCTGCAACCAACAATTGTGAAGCCGACAGTGGAGACAAAACGCCAGTTTCTCTAATCAATCTGTGTCACAAACAGCAAACACCATAAGGAGAACACCAACGACAACAGCAATAGCAACAAAATAATAATAATAATAATATTTTTTTTTTTTTTGAACAAGGGTTTATTTAATCAATATGTACATGTATCACAATTATCAATATATTACTTATATAATATCTACAATATTGCTTATATTATTCTTATTGCTTGAGTGTCGGTGACCACTCAACATCATCTTGGCGTTGCCTCTCTGTAATTCTAATGACACTCTCTGTCGAAGGAAAGCGGTCGATCTTGGCTCCGCTGTGGCCTCGAAGAGCTTCTTCCCAAGCTCCTTTGTCAGTTTGAGTGCATCCTTGCCCCAATAATAATAATAATAATAATAATAATAATAATAGCCACAGTTCGCCCGTGTCGCCTTTTACAGCAGCTGTAGTAAGTACGGCAGTCCAAAAGTATTTAACATCAATGACTTGTCTCAAAATGTATTCGTTAAAATAGCATGTAGAAAAACACTTACGTCGTTAGAAAACACAGCACAACAGCGGGAATGACCCAATAACCAGAAAACGGTGGCACTGGACAACAACAATAGCTCCAGGTAACAACAACAAAAACAACAAATTTGCGATGATGTTGACGATGATTGATCACTATATAGACTATATGGCTCTACTTCAAAAGTAGCCAAATGCCCAATAAAGCTTATCGATTCCAGTGGAGGCTGTCTTCTTCGATTTTCAACATACTCCGCACGTGAGACCTAACGACGGCTTCATTATAATTAATTGATTTATATGCATGCTCTTGTATATCAGCATATATATACCTCGCCGCTGAAAGATTGTCGCATCAGCGACCAGCATGCTACAACGTAAGTTCACCTGTGTGTCTCTGTGTGTGAGTGTGTTGATGGTCGATTGATTATCCGATCAAAATGGAACCCGCCTTAACTGCTACTGAGAATATACGGCAACGTATGATGTAGTAGATGTTATGACACGTGTTGGTGTAGGCAGATGCTGGTTCCCGTATGTAAACATATTGTAACAACGTCGCGTACAAGCATTCGTTTCTATTGTGTTGTTGCTGCGAGAAAATTTCGTTCCACTACGATTTGTGAAGGCTTGGATCAAACTATCCACTGATCAAGTCATACCACAGATGTCGCTAGTATGTAGACTGGAGCATAAGGTTTTCGCAGAAATTCTGAGTTCCGCATTACAAAAACTACCGGGACCTGTCGTCGCCTAACACGAGGACAACGCCGTCCGCTCAAAGCTACGACGGCACTTAGCAAATTAAGGACTTTGTTGTGTACTCCTGGAAAAATACACTAAAAAGTCGTTATCATTATTAGTCTGCCCAGGATCACCTAGAACCTATAGAGGGGATAGACCTACGAGGCTATTCTTGTCCTGTGTGTATTGATTTCCTGCAGACAGTCATTAAGTTTGTCGGAGTCGCTGTCCGCGTCATTTCCGCTTCTCTGAAAGATGATAACACGGCTACCAGTAAGCGCTGTCGGATTCCTAGGGCAAGATATTAAATATACGGTGCCACTTTAGCTAACGATAATCTACATCACATCTTTGTGACATCCTCCAAATCTTTCTATCATATTCAAATCACTTTCGTCTGCAATTTCAAGATTCAGGGCGCTTTCCGACGATGGCTTGCATTTAAGCTTTGCCGCTACCGTAACAGTACTTCTAACGACTAAACGTCGTTCTTGTTTTGCAGAAGCTCACCTCGTTTCTCCAATGCAACTGGACAGACAGCTGGGCGTCTTGTCTTATCGTGAAGGCCTGCTTTCGCAACGGTAATGGTCCTAGTTTCGCGCTTCGACTATGACCTTGTGCGAGCAACGTTGTTACAGACGACCCATTTCTCATTGCCGGTAATCAAGTTTCTCACAAAATAATCGTCTTTGTCCTTCGTAAGGGGAGATACACCACACACTGCGCCAGAACAATTGTTCTGGCCGTTCACCATGCGCGGCGGCACCCATACATCGCCACTATTCACGTAGTCATCGCTACTTAGATGGGAAACAACTGATGCATCCAATGTGTTCAGCACGTGTGGGATCTTGTCGACTAGCGACCTTGTGTAGCTCCCTACAAGAAAAATGATTTCAATCAAGCCACCCGCAAGAAGCCGTGGGGACTATAATATATATATATATATATATATATATATGATATAAATTTACTGGAATTTATCTTTCATCTTTAAAAACAATGTAAGAATTTAACGAGTTTAACCCATTTTATGAATTCAAAAAGTACTCTCATTGTTAGCCACAACCCTTTCCATCTCTGAACCGGACCAGCCATCAACTCCGACAAGCAAAGGAATTCCGGTTTCTGCACTTCGAGTAATGTCCGACATGTGTATTTTCAGTGTTTCTAGTAACGTGAATTCTTTCCCCGTAAAATTTCAGTTCAGCCAAAATCTGAAGAGGCGGTAGTCACCGTACTGTGGATACCGCAAAATTCGTAATCAAAGCTCGCTATGTCGCGGAGGCTGGGTTAACTCACAAGCAACTTCGCGCTGTTTTGGTAGATGAAACGCCATTTCTATTGACGAGGACTGTGTACTATCTTACTTTGAAGGGCGACAAAAACTCGGTTGAGCTGCCGAAACGGAATTAGAGCTAATATAAAAAATGCCTCTCTTAGTCTTTCCTTTAATCATAGTACTTATAAACTTGTAGGCATGGTTTCGCCTGCGAAATCACAATGCTCTTAGAAAAGTCAACAGCAGACTATTCGCTGTTACACATCCAATGTAATAACTACTTCAGATTTCTCCATCGCATACATGTTTGTTTAGAAAAATACGAATATTTATATTTGTGGACTACAATGGCATTGCCCCGTTTAACCAAGAGTATCGGACAAACCAACCCAGCAGCCCGTAGCAAATCAGAACAGATCAGCTTGCATCATATCAACTCCACTATTCCAGCTAAACTGCGCTAAAAAAAACTACCTTTGACGTAAAAGAAAATAAGCACACAAAATGGCATCGTAGTACGATCAGAAACAATTGCGTTTCCAAACACTGCATCACACAGAAAGAATTCGATAATAAGTCTACTCTATAAAAAAAATCCACAATATTATTATATATATATATATATATATATATATATATAGTTGTTATACATAGATTCGTGCATGCATATACGGTCATATATAGTTAATTAGTGTTGAGTGGAAATGAATCCGTTGAAAATAGTGCTCTGCAGGTTGATTTGTCAAACCCTCCGCATCATTCCCAGGCGTCGTCTCGGTGAACCACGAGGGTTCGGTTAACAAGACAACTGTCTTGTATATCCCTCTCTCTCTCCCCTCTCTCTCTCTCTCTCTATCGCTTTATCTTGCTCTCTCTAGCCTAATCTGTATATGTATATCCGCTTTGAAGTGTAATTATTTTCCGCTGACAGACTTGTATCTCACTACAAGAATAAAAGCCGAAAATTGGACAGTGAATCTGATTTGCTTGGGACCCTGGAAAGATTCTCGTGGGTGTTTCTCATGGTGTTAAGCGTCTTCGTAATCTTCTCCGAAAATGATCCGTAAAGGCGATAATAACAGCGAAACTAACAGCAAGCAGACAGAAGAGAACAGCGGACTGCGCCGGATTATTATTATTGCTAATATTATTACAAGGAAATGGCTCCACTAAACTCCGAATATCGAAATCTGTCTATAATATATAGATAGCGGGTATAGAATCTCAAGTGGTGCTTCTGATTTTAGCTAGACTTTCCTTACTCTGTTGGCGCCACAAAATACAGTGGCAGTCTGAACATTACATACATACATAATAGCTTTATTGACCGATGGTTGGTTTACAATATTGCGCGTACAGAGAAAGCACACATTCACATACTATACATATGTTCATCACGTGCAATACGTGAATAGCAAGACATATCTGAAATTTGCGAGGCAAGTTCGCTATCAGTACCACCTTCTGCCTTTCAGTCTAAACATTTTCCAGCAACTCATTGAGATTGTAACCAGTTCAATTTTACGTACATTCTGATTTGCACCATTTGTTTAATACTTTGCAGTATCATTCTACCTACTACCGTTATTTGTTGTATCTTATTAATACAATTAGAACCATTATGGCCAACACAGGGCTGGCAACGGCATAATGTTTCTTAATACTCTTCAAGTGTTTAGCTGAACGTCACCATGTCTTTAGGTATCGTCTATGTATACATACACACATACATCCAAACTATTGGAAAAGAGTTGGATAACAGTATCACTGTTACAGGCAGTATACTACAGCTTCAATGAATCAGGTAGATATGCGATCAATTATTTTCTAAAGCCATAAACACTAAAGTCCTCAAAAAACAGATGTAAACCAGTTAGCACATATATATATATATATATATATATATATATATATATTGTCCATCGCTTTCACTTTTCTTGTTGTTATCGGCTGTAATAAGTTGTGTTGTGGTTGTTACTGTTGTTCATACTTTCGCCTTCGACGCGAGCCAACGATAGCTCTCGCTTAGGCCTACACCGTACGGAAAACGAAACGAGGCAGCGAGTCGAGCTCAGCAGCTCAGGTTCAATTACGTCCGTGAACCGTGCGTGAGCAAACGGTTACCTCATTACCCACACGCGGTTTAACGCATTCGAAACCCCCGACGATGACGACAACGACAGCTTCCGAACTCCTTTTCCCCTTCACGCCTGACACTCTGCGTCCGCTGTTACGACAAGTTAAGTCGTCTCTTTCTTTACGACGAGCGAGACTACATCCATGGCGGCGGCAAAGTCGAAAGATGAACGGTTGGAGAAGATCGCCTTTCTCGCCTCTCGTCCTGGCCGGCTTCGACGGTTCCCGTTTCTCTGTGCCAGGCGCCCGTTCAACCGCGAACAGTGCCGCCAGCCAATCTATTCGTTCTACCACTCAATTACACTAACGACGCATGGTCAACGGACAACTGACAACCACGAACCGCCGACGACACAGAAGACCAGAGCAACAACAACAACGATAACAGCAACAAAAACAACGACAACAGCAACAAAAACAACAACAACGACAAGAGCAGCATCATCAACGGCGTCGGTTCACCACTAACGTAGAGATAGATGAATGGAATCCGCAATGAGTGAATATATTCGGAAACTATACACTGATGTTTGTTTCTTGCTCGCCTTCCTTCTCACTGTCTCTTTTCCTCACTGTTTACTCTTCCCTCTGATTGTCTCTCTCTCTCTCTATGCCTCACCGTTAGGTCTGCTTCGAAACAGCGGCAGCCGCAGTCTACAATCGACTCTACAGTCCCACAGTCCAACAGTCAGTAAGTAGACTGTAGGCATTCTAGGCCAACATCGACGTCACCGCGCCGTAAAACTCGGTGTAGGCCATCGGTCGACCGAGCGCCCACAAGGAAACACCATGAGCTTTCGGCTTTGATCTGTTGTTAGTAGATAAAAGTAACCTCAAGCTCACCTCACCTCCAGGCAGCACACCTGTGAGATATCTGGACCTCTAACACTAAAAAAATCGATGCTTCACTACTTTTCATTTCTCTTTGTTCGCGACGTAAACAAATATTTCCTAAATGCGCTGACGCTGGCTGACGCTGATGGTATAAGAGCTTTAGGAGTGTGAATATTGTGTGTGCATAACATATATATATATATATATATATATAAACGCCGATAGTTGGCGTAGCCCTACCGAGTAGTTTTTTAATTTAAAGTTAAGCCGGAAATACCTTGCCATTTCACGTGTCTGCATGCAGAATATTATGCGATTGGTAGCGCTAAGTGTCGTCTAATACTCACAGTGGTATAGAAGGCTATAAAGCCTTTCACACAATTAGGCGATAAGCTGGCCGTTTTGGACACGGTGCAGCCAAACTTCGAAACTTCGAAGGAAAAGCTGCGGCAGTGCTTCGACCGAGAAGCATCGGGACGCAACCGTCACCATTCAAATTGACGCAATGCAAATTGACACTCTCAAAGCGACAGTCAATGAACTAATGAATGAAAAAATATAATTATCTGCAAACGTTTTCAAACACTAACCCCTTGAAGACAGATAACGATTTCTAACGGACGCAGTACTAATACTAATAATATTAATACTAGTAATAATAATGATAATAATCATATTATTAATAATAGGCGATGTGTCTGTGACAGTCCATTTAGCAGGGAACAGTTTCTCAACCGTTAAATGAGTCGATAGAAAACTTCACGACGTCCTGCTCGCTATTTTAACGACCGGCTGCGATATTTATGGCCGGGGGTAAGAGGCGCCGTCACCCCATGCGGCGCCCCCAGCATCCTCGCGCCAACCAGCATTCGGTTAGATTGTAGAACCGAAGGCTCACAGTCAGGACACAGTAAGCACACAGGCTTATCGACACATGTGGCCTACTCTGTCAACCACCACACTGCATCACTTGCTAACAACGCTAACTCGAAACGAATTCTCACCTCTATCTTTGTCGTTGTAGTTGCTGCTATTATTATTGTTGTTGTTGTTGTTGTTGTTGTTGTTGTTGCTATTGTTGTTGTTGTGTTTGTTATGGCTGTTGTTGTTGGTAATGTGGCTGTTGTTGTTGCGTAACTATCTCGGTGATCGGCTACATACAAGTAGAACAAAACATCGCCACTTATTTTCAAAGACATTCAACTCGCTGGGTCGAGGCCTAGAGGAGGGCCGTCGTTTTCAGCACATAAAATGCTGCTGAAGCGCTAAACGTACCCGCCGTACGCCTTGCTTGTGTGCTCGATCGGCTGGGCAAATGTCTTACTTAACGCCGACCTCGTCATGCTAACTCTGTCGCACCAACACCAGCAGCAACAACACTAACCAATACCATCGACGTCAAGAGCGTTAAAAAAATAGTCAGAACACAGAAACAACTCTAGTGGTATCATCGTCATCATCAACAACAAGAAAAACGCGATAGCCAAAAAACAAAGCGACACTAACGATACAACAACTGCTAAACAAAACACAATAACCATAAAATAAAGCCACAGCAACTATTACCGACCACAACACAAAAACAACAACAATGTCAGCAATAACAACATCGTCAGCAGCAACAACAACAACAACAGCAACAACAACGAAGACCGTAACAATCAAAGCAATCACTACTACCCTTCACGATAAATTCCACAACGACAATAGGCATAGCCATACATTGACAGCAACAGTAACAACCAAAAGAAAGCCCGCAAGCGGGCACATAACTGGTTAGATATAGATTTACTTAGGGAAATTGTCACAGTAAAACACACTTGGCATTCATTCAGATATTGACGGAAAATATCGTATCATCGTTGGGGAAAAGCTGCCGCTCATATGTCGCTGAAACAATAATGGTACCAGCAGCAGCAGCAGCAAAGTTAACAGCTCTAGTTATTGAATACCAGCTACCCCGTTTTAGTTCCTGCAGCCACTCGTATTGTTGTTGGGACTACAGACATTGAGACAACGGCAAGCAGCTGCAAACTGGCTATGAGCTGCAGGGGCTAGATATTGCTGTTCACTTTAGGCTCTCGACAGGTTCGCCCCGCTAAATTTATCGAATCTATGCAGCATCCACTCGTATCTCGCAAGTTTAACACGTAAGCACGAAGACTTAATTATATATATATATATATATATATATATATATATATATATATATATATATATATATATAGTGATGCTGGTGGTTTACCTGTCACACGTACCAATATAAAACACATACAAACGTCCGCATTCATACACACATACATTCAAACAAGTATGTACACAAAGATACATGATACACGCATATTCATGCCTGTGCAAATCCGTTGTTTCAACGTTCCAGCCTGAGTCAGTCAGCGTTCTGTTGACTGCTGAGCGGTCGGCGAGGACGAGATAGATAGGCTTCAACAACCACCGAAGGGCAACGCTATCGGATCGCCGTCAGCCCAGCTGACATCTGATAATAATAATAACAATAATAATAATAATAATAATAATAACAATAATAATAATAATACTAATAACAATAATAATAATAATAATAATAATAATAATAATAATAATAATAATAATAATAATAATATTAATAATAATAATAATAATAAATGTGAAGGGTAAATCGAATTAGTAGTAGTTCTTCCGCTCTCTCTCAATCTCTCTAAAATAACATATCTCACTCTCTCTTTCTCTCTACCACCCTATCTCTCTCTCTCTCTCGTTCGTGTTTGTACATTGTTCCTCTTCAACAACAACAACAACAAAAAGCACAAACAAGCGTTGTTTTTTTTTGACGGCGACAATGATGATGATGAAGATGGTGGTCTAGGCTTTTCGGCTTGTCGGCGGTGATGACGACGAACACGATGACGGCACCGACTCCAATGAAAAATGACAAAGATGACAGTAATGCTGCTGAAGACACCGAAAACGACGCGACGATACTGCTGCTGCTGCTGTTGTTGTTGTTGTTGACGACGCCTGTGATAGTGATGAATGGTAAACGATGCTCCTGGCGGAGGTAAGCCGTTGGTGATGGCGTGGTTCGACCACCAACGGCGCCCCAGAAATCGGGCGCCACCCAGGCCCCAGGCCTCTCAGACCCCAAGCGGCCCCAGGTGGATCGGCCGACCTGGGGCCGGGGCCTGGTCTGTCTCGATCGATTCGATTATGCATGTCGAATACGAATGACCAGCGCAAACAATTACTTGTCATCCTATACGCGTATTTGAATGGCTCACGAAGACAGGTGGCCATTATTCGCCAGCACCACCACGCAACATTGTTAAGTCTTGTTGTTGTTGTTGCTGTCATTCTTGTTGTTGCTGTTGTTGTTGCTGCTGTTGTAGTTGTGTGCAGCTTCAATAGTAGTAGTAGTAGTAGTAGTAGTAGCAGCAACAACAGCCCCAGGAAAGGAAAGGCACGAAGGAAAGAGCAAAGAAGGAAAGGAGAACCCAAGCAAGTGAGCACACGACCAAACTAGCGCGTCGCCAGAGCTGAGCACGCGCTCAGCTCATGGAGCTCATCACTGATCTTTATAATTTGATTATGATGATGCATCAAGTCATCATGAGATGACTGGGGCGCCGTCGGCACCATAGTTATTATGCCAAGCTACTGCCAACCACCATCGTCAGGTCATACTCATGATTACTTCTTGCCCGTTGTTTGCTGCTGCTACTACTTTGCTACTATGTATGGCTGTCAAGTCAGCAACAACAACAGGCACAGTAACAACAGGAACAGCAACAATAGCCACAACGACAATAACAACAGCCAAAACAACAACAACAATTGCCACAACAATAACAACAACAATACCTACAGCAGCCAAAGCAACAACAACTACGACAACAACAACCACAACTAGAAGAGCCACAACAACAACAAAGACAAAAAGAAGAGCACCGACAACAACAACAACAACAACAACAACAACAACAACAATAACAACATAACAACTGCGACTCATTACAACAGCGGCTGCAGCTGCTGGTGCTGCAACGACTAGTCTTCTAAAACTACAGATAGCCTACCACCGATGATACCACGATGTGCTTCATGTGCATGCGCTGCGTGCGTGCGTGCTGTGCGTGCTGTAGTAGTGGCTGCTAGCAGTAAGTCAGTGATGATAATGATGATGTTAGTGCGCCATCATATATTCGACGCCCATGCATCATGGCGGCTTATTATCGTGAACAATTATTATTAGACTTCCGTCATGCGTGTATGTATCTTATTCGTCGCCACGACATTTTTGCTGCGGATAGTAGCGAAGCTAGCCTCTTTCCCTTCTATATATATATATATATATATAAATATATATATATATATATATATATATGAATCGTGAGTTGCCGGATCACACTGCGAATAACGTTACAACAGCAACGGCAGTAGGCTGCGTTGTACGGCAATGCTACACATGCGCCCCGAATTGGGTTCTACCCGTTCTTATTATTTCCTTGATTCCCCCCAGCATAACCTCCAAATCAGGACACAAATCTTGGTAGCCAGTTATCGCCTACCCATCTTCGCAGTCGCCTCGTTAAGACTCTCTGACAACTACTGGTGTGGTCTCGTCTTAAGGAAAAGTTTCCGGTGTAGACGTGTGTGTGTGTGTGTTGTGGGTGCCGCTTTGACGCTTAAACAGTAGCAGACACAGCATAAAAAAAACAACATCAACAACAACAACAACAACAACAAAAACACATACGACACAACGTGTCATGTGTCGCGTGCGCCTCATTCGTTAGCAAGCATCCTGAGTTTCTCTCTTGTCTCGATTTTTCCCTCCGTTTCATCGTAGCCATCTCCCCCCCCGTTGTCGTCACAAGCGCACCATCTATGTATACAGCGCTGCAGGAGGTCGGTCGCTTCTGATGCGTTCCCTCAAGCAACAATAACGACAACAATAACCACAACAAAAACAACAACGACGACGACGACGACGATGAAGGCAGTAACAACAACAACCTGAACCAAAACAACGTACATTCTTAGTATTCTTAGCAATATCGTAGTACCTCGTTTACATTCTCCTCCTAACCGCTGGCCCCTCGCCTTCGATGTGTCGTCGTTTCATCTCGAGACGCAGAGGGCAGAAACGTCTTGACGCCTTTTCTTTGGACGCTTGGCAGACAGACAGATAGACAAATGAACACACAGGCACAAAACCACGACAACAAAAACAACAACACCAGCAATAAAACATAATGCAAATAGCAGCAGCAACAACAACAACAACAACAACAACAACAACAACAACAACAACAACAACAACAGCAACAACAACAACAACAACAACAACAACAACAACAACAACAACAACAACAACAACAACAACAACAACAACAACAACGATAACATAACAGCAACAAAAGCATAATGCTTACGCATCACATCATTCAATGAAGTGGGAAGTGAATGAACTTCTCCGCTTTCACCCTCTTTGTCACGTCGTGCTCACCAGCTTTGCTGCTCCACTCGAGCTCAGTTCTACGGCGTTGCTGATCCACGCTAAGCGTATGTGTGGTAAGCGCCAAGGTCAAGCTTAGAAGCTTAGAACTTGGAGGAAGAGCACGCTTAGAATGCGAATTCTGGCCTAGCTAGTAGAGTATCATAAGACTACGTCGAGCTCTTCGTCCTGCAGCTCATCTCTGCACCGCATTTCGAAACAAAACCACCCATCGAACGACACAGCGCGTGTCGTACCATAATAATAATACTATGATTCTTAAGACGTTTGTTACAAATCACACCTATTCGTTCGAAATGTTATACCATGTGCAATATGGATTATCGCCCACAACACATAAGTATTTTTTTTCATTAATAATAATAATAATAATAATAATAATAATAATGATAATAATAATAATAATAATGATAATAATAAATAATAATAATAATAATAATAATAATAATAATAATAATAATAATAATAATAATAATAATAATAATAATAATAATAATAATAATAATAATAATAATAATAGGCAATCAATATGATGTGGGTGCTAACTCCCAATTTAGCCACAACTGCCAAATGACTTAGGCTATTATCTTAGGCAAATGACATAGACGCTCGTTCTTCCACCGGGGTCGCCAATCATGAAGGACCACATCGCATTTATTTCGCGCCTTCCATTACATCTACCGAGTAGCCATAGTTCGTCTACTAACTAAGGCAAATCGTGATTGTTTTTGACAGCGTCTATTTATAGCCAGATGTGACACCTAATGGCCCCTCCGCAAGCAACAAAACACACATATATATATATATATATATATATATATATATATATATATATATATATATATATATATATATATATGGCTTCCCAAGCCGAATCGTTATCGTGAAGAGGCGAGATCCTCAGCAGCAACCGTCGATCCAGTAAGTAAAGCCACAGCGTACGTAGGTCGGCTTCTGTCTGTTCAACGGCAGTAGCTAATGCTCTTCTCCTATCCCCCGCTCGAATCGTCACTCAGTCAGTCAGCACTTTAGGCGAGAACGCTGCCAGCTAACCCAACTCAACGCTCACGTCGCTGCCACCATCTCGACCGGTAGACATTTTTCCCTACCGCACTGCGATCACCAGCGAATCATGTCGAACTCCCGCTTTCTCTCCGAACGGCAACAGCAGCAACGACGACAACAACAACAACAACA
>QVRM01002818.1:600000-761953 GCA_003439945.1 Dermanyssus gallinae
ATCTTGAGTAACATTGCTACGGTGCACGGGCCACCTTTAGTAATTTCGCACGCGGCCACCGACCGAAGCTCTGCTAAAACGAAATATTCTAAAATGATTGTTCAAACTCAGTTCACCATTAGCAATATGACTTTCGAACCACGTTTTACGTATGAGCATAACGTCAATATTGTATGAAAAGTATGATCATCCGTTTCGTGATCGAACGGAGTTTAACTACTGGCAAAATAATGCTATATTTTTTTGCCCCCGATATCTAAGTTTCACTTCTATAGCGACGATACCAGAAAACAGGTTTTACGTAGGCCGCTACAAGTCGCAAGCGAGTGCCTCGCAGGGCGATTAGATTGTTCCTGACAAGGCAGGGGGTAAGGTCCCCCACTCTATGATTGTACAGCACGGACACCCCACCGCTGGATCGTCCGACTTCTAGTCGTACAACAGCCCTACGCGACACCCTAGCGGACTACGGATGCTGGATAGTTACTCCAACATTAGTCCCGACTTTTCATAGCCACGCAGGGAGCTCGGTTATTGATGTGTTTGCAGTTAGTGTAAGCAGAGACCGAGTAAGCTACATGGGAGAGAGAAATTCCTTGAGGGAAGGCGGTCTCCTGCGAGCGCACATCCCCATTGCGTTAGAAATCAATGTACCAAACGACCCAACTCGAGCCCCCAGAAAACTGCCACTATTGAGAAAACTGGACATTCAAGCTCTGCTGGAGCGTTCTCGTGAGGTTCTCCCTATCCCCGAGGACCTGGACGTAGAACAGTACGCTGGCCTACTAGTAGAGATTCTCCAGTCCTCGGTTCGGCGGCCCAGCACAAGGAAACACCGTCCGTGGTTTAATCGCAATTGTCATACTGCTCGCGCGATCCAGGATGCCCTCCGTCTCTTGGCGGAACTGCATCCTGTGGCCAGACCTTTAGCTGCCGTCTTCCGAACAGTCTGTCGAAAGACGTACATCCAGCAGAAGAAAAAGTACCTAGAGCAACAAGAGGCCGTACTCCTGTCAGACGCAGAGCGAGCGCCATACAAATGGCTTACTCGCGGTGGACAGACATCTTGCCCTATTGGCTCCGTCGCACTCGTGGGGCACTTCACTAAATTGTTTGCCTCAAGTGACACAATCCCACTCGTAGTACCGTTGTTCGCTGCTGTCTGGGACGAAGAGACTACAGAGCAGCGTAACATGCTCGCCAAGGATTTCTCCATAAGAGAAGTCCTGCAAGCTCTGACGGGGCTCTGCTCTAATAAGGCCTCCGGACCGGACGGTATTCGGAACGAACATCTCAAGGGATCGCTCCTGTTAGCGCCGTGTTGGACAGCCTTATTCAACAAATGCCTTAACATAGGGTATCTCTCTCCTCAATGGCGAAATGCTACGCTACTGGTGATCCCGAAAGGCAAAGGCGACCCAACTCACCCGTCGGCCTGGCGGGGCATTGCTAAGAAAAGCGTATGCTACAAGCTGTTGTCCTCCCTGATAACGAGAAGGTTTACCGACTTCCTAGAGGGCACAGACGTCATCCCTGACGAACAACATGGATTTCGAAGGGGTCGCTCGACGGCAACAGCGTGCGGGATTCTTTTAGAGGATGTTAAGGAGACCCTCTCTAGACAAGGTCAATCCTTGTACGCGGTTTTCGTCGATTTTAAAGCTGCTTTTGACACCGCTCCTCGTGATCGCTATATGCTAGCAGTGGTTGGCGTTCCTTATAAAATTCTTAATCTCGTGGGGGCAATCTTACAGGAGAACCGTGTAACCATCGACGATGGTGTCTCTAAATTGCCGGCGTTTTCGCAAACAACCGGGCTTGCGCAGGGGGACAATCTAAGCCCGCTTCGCTTCTCTGTACTTCTGAAAGACCTCCCAAGACAAATACGAGGATCAAGAGACCTCGTCAAGGTGCTACTGTACGCTGACGATTTAGCTATATATGGGAGAAGTCGTTTTCAAGTTCAACAAGCGCTAGCGAGGCTGAGCACAGCCGTCACGGGTCTTGGGCTAACAATTAACTTTGTAAGGAAAGAGGAATGGGCCCACCCAGTTCGAAGCACTTTTGCAAAAGAAGTTAACACAGTAAAACGAGCGTTTGATGTTTGCTACCATTACTTCGCAGCGCAGGGTAGCAGGGGAGGGCTCCTGTTTTAAAATAAGAAAAGGCGCTCTGTAAGCAATATTGCAGCTGTGTTGCTGCGCTAAATATCGATAGTTCAGCTGTAAAAAGGTTTCCGTGGTCTATCGCCACGAGTGCCACAAGCAGCGCGTTCATCAGGACCTAGGATCACACGTCACGCGCAACGACTCGTTATTACTAGCGGATGTCCGTCCTCACGGAAGATTTGAGGCGTCGTTAACCTCCCCGCACCCGGCTTGACAATTCATATACAGAGGAAGCAATAAATGGCGAATCGATCCGGAATTTGTTTAACACGCGCAAGAGAAACGGCGAGTGGAAGGGACCAACCGTACTAAGATTGGTAACACATTGGTTGCATGGTTTTCACCACCTACGAGACGTCTGATTTTCAGGCAATACTAGGAACAGCTGTTGGATGAAGCGTTTGGCAGGAGAAGTCTGCACTAGAACATGCTGGGCAATGCCCCTTTGTAATTTGACAGAACACCGCTTATAAGATTTGTTTTATCCTACTCTGACTTTCGAGAGTTTGTTATGTTATTGTTATATATATCATTTCTTGTAACGGATTTTCTCTGTTTTATGTCGTTAATATGCTACTCTACATGAGTGAATAAATGATGAATTGATACCAGAAAACAACGCACAGTGCAGGTGATAGGCCAATGACACATTATATACTTTAGGATTTACTTACGGCTAGTAGATTGACGTCTGCGACAGGCATAGAGGAAAAGCGCGCAGGACATACAGCTCAATAGGAGCCGTAGCTTGTCGCAACTAGATCAGCCAGAACATCCAAAGGTTTGACAATTAAAGTTTGTTAACCCATCTGGCGACAAGGTTCTATATTTCTAAATTAAAAACGTAGTTTCTATCATTAGATCTCAGACCATATGCAATGCATGGAGTATAATATGTATTCTGTTGTAATACACATTCACTGGAAAACAATTGTTTACACCCCATTATGAGTTAAACATCACCATATGTATATTCATGTATAGGCCGGGCATTTTTCTGGTCATATGAAAGTAAAAGGAGCAACGCGGACTGTTCAACCCGAGAGCTACGGTGCCCTTGGAACGATACCATTATGATCGTTTAGAAAGACCATTGCCGATAATGCTAAATAGAAACGTCAATAGTGCGAACTATTAGTGTTTTCATTGTAACCATTTCTTACAATACAACAGTGTATAAACGAAATAACGTCAAGATAATCGCAAGTTAAATTGGCAGATTATTGACTTTGAAGGCCGCTGGACCTAACTAAACCAATAGTTAGAAATCCCAGTCGCCTAGTTGGCGTCGCTTGCTTGAATTGCATTGTAACAAATGAAAACGGGGTTTAGTAGAAGCGCGCGGTTTAAGATTATGTTTTAGCAGTTGTACATTAAAGGTGGGAAGTTACCAGAGTTTAGTAAGGCCAACTTTCCATATTGGAGCTCTTATATACCATATTTTTTATGAGACCGTTATCTCCAGACGGCAAATGTATTTAATTTAGTTATTCCTCATTGAGCTTTAAATTTCCCAAATTACACATGTTTAAGAATTTTAGCAATTAAGGGCATTTTGCAGCAAATACTATTGCCTGTGTCTGATGATATGAGTTTAAAATCGACTAATATAATCGAATAAATAAGTTAACATTGGAATCCTTGAAAAAGAAAATGGTGTGACTGAGGCTAAGTAAAGTGATATAACACGCTATTTTATTATTGTTCTTGCTGTTGTTGTCTATTGTTGTTGTCGTTGTTGTTGTTATTATTATTATTATTTACGAATAATCCATGTTTTATTATAATTTAGAAGAACCGCTGTGTATCACTTGAGAAGCAGCAGCAATAATAATAATAATATAATAATAATAATAATAATAATAATAGCGGCTGCACAACCAAAGGAAGCTAACACAATCGAATCAGGCCTGAGTTATCCGTGGTGTTAAGATCACTGGAGATCCAATGAGGCTGCTCTCCGTAGTAGGGCAAGTTAAAAGGTTTCGCCTCATAATGACAGATCATGGAGACAACAGGCCTTACCACGGGCTCGCCAGTCCGCGGTCCGGGCAGTAGGACCCTAATAGGGTCCCCTGTCCAACTTGCGCACTTACGTTTACACGAAGAGGCCTGCGTCGACACATTTCGTTGAAGCACGGAGGGGGTGCCCATAACATAGTCGACGTGTCAGAGGCGCTCGAACCCTCGGTTTACCGCGGATCAGTTAATCAGTGTCATTCAAGTTGTCACTCGCCGCTGGCGGTTGGTCCGCATCTTTCCGAAATCAGTACGTAGGCAAGTTGCCGAAGTGTTCACTAAGGTGTTGTGCTCAGTCGCAGATAACAACGACAGTACTGCTTGGCTTACTCTGTTCTCTTTCGCGCCCGTCGTCCTCCGCCTTCCCGATGGTGGGAAAGATGACCGCTCGTTGGCGGTTATCGTCCGGAAGAACCTCCGCGATTTTACTGATGGAAAACGGTTTGACCTTAGCGGTAGCCCCGTCTCCAACCAACCTCCACGGCAGCAGACGGTCGACACCGTCCGGCTAGCCATTACCAAGCTCTCGGAAGGCGACGTTTCTTCGGCGGCTAGGTCTTGATTTCAGAAGACACGCTAGCGCAGAAGCCCAGCGAGACAGCCGTGCTGCTGGATAAGCACCCTCCCGCGCCCTCATTCCTAACATGGCCTTTTTTTTTGTTCTGGGAGGTTTCGGGAATGCATGATGCACATGCGCCACTAGCAGCCTGCGTGACTAGTGTGAGACTCGCAAACCCACTAAACCCGGATTCCTCCCCACCCCCCAGGCTCGGTATTACTTTGGCATTACATCGAAGTCCTAACATGGCCTAGCCCTTCCTCACGTGCCCCTGCCATCAACTACATCAGGCGAGAACGTCCGGTCTGCCATACAAACGTTTTCCCGTTGTTCAGCAGCTGGCCTGGATTTTATCAGACCCCGGCTCTTACTAGACCTGTTGTCCCTGCTCTAGGGGCTGCCGCAGACCGGCTCGCGGCTGCCCTGGCCAAGGTCGTCGATCTTCTTCGATGGGGATCGCCTTTCCCCGAGTGGCGACCCCTTATGTTCGGCGCCCGACTTTTTGGCCTCAAGAAGAAAGATGGTGGTGTGAGGCCCATCGCATGCTCATCCGTAATCCGAAGGCTGGCGGCAAATATCTGCATTTTTGAAAACAAGGCGGATGTATCAGGTGCTCTTGGTTGTCATCAGCTCGGGTTTGCGACACCGGGAGGATGCGAGGCCGCGGTGCATTCAACTCGGTCCTTCTTGAAGTCTCGTTCCGGAGCCACCCTTGTGGTCAAGCTCGACTTTAAAAACGCCTTTAGCACTATTCGGAGGGACCACCTGTTGCATGCGGTCAAGGCTTGGGCACCGAGCATGTTCCACCAGGTGGAACTAGCTTATAAGGAGCCATCTTGCCTTCTTCTGCCACATGATACAATAATGTCGCAAACTGGGGTGCAGCAGGGCGACCCAGTTGGGTCCCCCCTGTTTTGCCTGGGTATCAAGGAGTTAATCGACTCTCTCGAGTGTCCTCTAAACACATGCTACTTAGACGACGGTGTACTGGGCGGGGCACCTGATGCAGTTCTGAGGGACATTTACAGAGTCATCGAGTTCGCGGAGCGGAGTGGCCTGGCCCTAAACCCTGCAAAGTGCGAGGTTTATGTCGTAGGAGGTGCTACTGACTCTGAGGTGCTAGAGGTTCTCCCAGGGTGCAGGACTGCTTGGCACGATCCTGGAGTTACTAGGCGTCCCCCTATTCCCTGAGCGAGTTCCAGCAGCTCTCGAAAGGTGGATAGAAAAACTAGAGCTTGCGATGTCACGCATTCCTTTAGTAGGATCTCACCGGGGCCTTTTTCTTCTGAAATCTTCATTTTCGGCCCTACGTCTCAATCACCTGTTTTGAGGTTTAGACTGCTCGCTTGCTCCGGGACTCCTTGAGCGACTAAACGACAGCGTGCTTACTACAGTTGAGGCTCTTTTGAATCTCAGTATATCGGCAGAAGCACGTCAACAAGCTCTACGCCCCGTTCTTTGGGGAGGTCTAGGGTTGCCTGATGCTATTGTCCTATCGGAGGTAGCTCTGGTAGCTTCCCTCCACAGGTCTTTACAACAGGCTAAATTACTTCTCGATTCAGTCGCTCTTACGGACCTAGAAGGTCGCTTAGAAGCGAGCCGCCGTAGAGCTGTTGCCCTGTGCGGCCACGAGCCCCGCCGAAGCTGGACGCCAGAGAGATTGGTCGGCGGCCTTACATGAGCAAAGAGTTGAAAATCTCATCGCGGAAAGCGCCACAGACGCTGATAGGGCCAGGCTGCGCGCCGTCTCCTCCAAAGGGGCGGGCGCTTGGCTCCACGCCATACCCTGCGCTCGGATAGGGACACTCTTAGATGACGAGTCGGTGAGAATCGCGGTGAGACTTCGTTTGGGGACGGACCTTGTGCACGCTCATACCTGCGTCTGCGGCTGACGCCGTCCTATCCTGTATCGTCAGCGCAGGTAGGCGAGCCCGACACCAAGCCCTGAACGAAACCTTCAGCAGAGCCCTACGCTCCAGTGGCCTACCGTGCGTCCTGGAACCCGTCGGGCTGGATAGGGAAGGCGGGAAGAGACCCGACGGTCTGACCTTAACCCGGTTGCATGCAGGTTTGGGACGCGACAGTTACTGACTCATTAGCCCCTTCATTGGTTAGTGCTGGCGCGGCCCGGGCCGGATATGCTTCAGCTCTCGCCGAAGCAGGCAAGGTGAGAAAATACCAGAACATCGGGTACCCGTACGGGTTCTACCCACTTGCCTTCGAGACACTTGGCGGGCCGGGTCCGTCCACTCGCGGTTTGCTACAGAAGGTCGGGAAGCGACTAGGTCTAGCCAGCGGTGATAGGCGAGCGGGCGAATTTCTCAGACAGCGTCTGTCGCTGGATGTGCAACGGGGCAACGCGGCTTCGGTCCGAGGAACCCTCCAGAGATGGTTGGTTCTTACATTGGACCCTTCGTAAATGTGCACACGTTTGCAGGGACCCAATTGTCATGTTCCCACCGTCGGTGATTATTACAATGAATAAATGTCATATTTAGAAGAATATATATAATGCTTCACGGCGTTGCTGCTCGTCGACCTAGTTGCTCCTTCTGCGCGTCGTAGCCGCTCTATCGCTCATGCCCGTGAGGAAGTCCTGCCCGCCTCCTGGCGCGTGTAAAGTGACTTCGTTTCTTGTACATTGTTTAAGAGAACTTTCTTTGAGGGCAACCTTTGTAAAACTATAGCGTCTCGTTTATATCACACAACTTGGTGGACCGTCTTTTACAAAACGGTATGGCTGGCTAGGAGAAATAATATAACGTGCCGAAAGGTTTACGAGAGCTAAAGGAAATTTAAGGATAGCTATAAAATAGTAGATAGAAGTCAAGTGTCAAATTGAGAAAACGTCGCTGTTTTCGTTCTTTATGTAAAGTATGGCCTTTGATCAAGGTAGACGCATATGACACGCATTTTAAGATTTTTATGAGCCAAAACTATATATGTGTATGTATGCATTTCACGTACATAAATATATATATATATATATATATATTTATTCATCGCGAGGCGGACAAAGTCACTGCGGTAGCGATGATTAGGAAAGATTTAGCGAGTTACCTATTAGTATATGATGGTGTTTGCATGCATTACCATGTTGCAGCCTCGTTGATTGCATCAAAATTAGCCACTGTGTGGCAAATCCTAGTTAAGGCAAAAATAATTAATTGAATATTGTCCTCAGTTGAAAGCCGTTGTTGATTTCGACTGCCGACGCACCACACCTGTATTCAGTAAGCAGCTGTAAAACACCTTTTAGGCAACTAACCCATCTTCTGCCAACGAGTTTTATTCAGCCAATAACGTCCGTTTGTTGTTTATGAGTTCTAATCAAACAATACGCACCTTCGTTTACACAACCTATGATTGCCTTCTCAACAGTACAACAGAGGATAATTAGCAAACTGAGAAGAATACGTAAGCATTTGTGGATCCTAACAATCGCTAGCTTCTGCTCCTGAGGCGAATCCCATCGAACGGTTTCAATTCATACTGTGTATTTGTTGCTGTGTAATGCAACGCATTTGCATAGAAGATGCGCCAAACAGCTAGCCTACACGTTAGATACTTAGTTCTTGCTAATTGTGAAAATGTTCTTGTTCATGGATACTTACTTCTAGCAAGTTGTGAAATGTTGATCCATGTGTTAAGCTATTTTTTTACAAACTGGACTGTATTTACCAGCGCGATTCGTTGTTCTACGCTACTCTACGCCTTTGCCTTGTCAGACTTTTTTCCCTTCTCAGGACAAACGATGATGTGTCTCATTCTGAACAAACCTGCCCGAGGCATAGTATTCCGCTTAACAATATACACAGAGACGGTGGTAATTCCGTGTATATGAGCTGTCAAACGACATTTGCAGTTGCTGTAACGGCTGTTACGGTTATGGGAAGAGCGAGTACAGTGAAATCGAGATTGCTGCCGGTCGTTCCGGTGGACGACTTTGCAGCCTGATATCGTGCTTAGCGGCAGCTGCGCCTAAAGTAAGATCATTGTGTAATACTTGATGGCATGCTTCAGGTAATCGAAGTTGTTATGGAGGACCACTGGCTTGTTGAATGCGCATCTCAGAATGGTCGTAATGACGAACATGAGTTCCGGCCCTGGAACAACGAACGTCGGCTGATTGGCATGCTTCACGAGGTACGTGTAGTTTCGTGAAGCACGGTCCAATAACTTAAGAAACCGAAAGATGTCAGCCGAAGGCGTGTTTACCGGTATAATCGTTCCACCATCGTTCGCGATGTAAGCGTACACCACTGTGCCGTACCAACAAATGAGGTTGGTTAAATACACCACGGCTACAACAACAACAAGAACAACCACAAAACAGAAACATACACGTCATGAGTGAGGTCTCGATTCACGTTCGAAGTGCGCCGTATTAGTGAGGAACGAGAAATGTGTCGAGAAAAGTCCTAATTGTTTGGGGGCATTTGGACGACTGGGAGCTAAAGGTGGCAGACATTGGTCCATTCGGCTACATGTACAGAGCAATGACATCGGATTGATGAACTAAAAGAGGCTGAGTCACGATAATTGACACTTGATCACGAGACTTGCAGTACACGATTTTCGAGCTAAAATCCTTTACGAGAAGACTTTCACCGAGTATCGTGAGAATGCAGTTGTAGATTCGGCAAGCACCACAGTGCAATGCTTATCACCTACAACAAACGCCTCCGAAGCGGCACCGCCGACGGAAGTAAACTTAATTAAATGATGACTACGCGCGTGTAATGTAAACTAGTCTTTGATTCATAAACACAACAACTGCCATATCACCAGTGACGTCTTACCTGCGTCTCCTGGCAATAACAATGCTTCCGTAATATCGTTTGTGAACGACGAAAGAGACGGTAATAACGTCTGTAGGCATCGGAATCAATAACCGATCATCATAGCACCTAGAAATAGTGTCGAAGTATCGACACCATAGACACCCACCAAACGCTGGAGCGTGAAACTTGGAAGCCAACGCGATGATGAGTCGTGCTCCACATCTGGAAAAGAGCTTCGTCGTGAACGAGCGCGCCTTAACCGTCTCGACGGGATTTAGCTCGCGCATCTCTTTGCAGAGCTGAAAGCGCTCAGCGTAGTACGACGAGTTCCAGTTGATGGCGGCTAGCCGTTTCGTTTGTCTGTTGTACTGTGTGCTAGATTTTGCAGCACAAACGATTGTAGCTGGGAGTACGACGGCTACCGCGGCACCTATGATGGTGTTTATATCCACAAGTCCCATTACTGCTGGTGGCACTTTGACTCGTTCAAACTATGTCACTATGTTGCAGGCCCTAAGGTTGCCATTCGAATGACTCAATTCAAATTTAAGCCATAGTAACCAGAAACCTACCTGCCTATGTGCTTGTCCATATATATATATATATATATATATATATATATCCAACTGCGGCGAACAACTGTTGCAAACGCCGCTAACAGTAAGCGTCTTTACCCAGATCGATTTGGCGGACAGCTGTCTAAATTACACAGTTGCACAAAATCGAATATAGGCATTCACGGAGTGAGAGTGGTAAGTTAAAACCGTCATTAACTTATTTGTACAGATCAGCATTGTTAATCACTATATTGTAGTTTTATCATCCGCATTCGTTGGTCAGACACCTGACCTAATAACCTTAATATTGCACATCTTCAATTCATTTTTTATACTCAATTAAAGTGAAATACGTTGTATTGAATGCACTGTCTTACTTGTAAAATGCCATATCAAGATAACTTAAGTATACATCGGTTAAGTGCTTATCTCATGTAACTGAGTGGCCAAAAGCGCGCCGCCGTTTCCATTGGAAGTGATCGGGTGCGGTGAACTTCTTCTGAGTTTGATTATTCTGTGCTACCCGCGTCTTGCTTTGTGTCGAGTTGCGCCTCTGTCGGTTCTAGTTACCACTGGTTTACCACTAGTCAACTACTGGCATACCATCGTTTTGAAGCACTGGCCGCATATAGCGGCCGACAATTTTAATTGTCTGTAAGGAATTATTATCTTCTACGTGAACAATGGTTAACAGGAAAATAGTTAGTGGTCCAACAGAGGTGATGGGCCAGCTTGTACACTCACGACCAGAAAAGCGAAGTTAGCTGCGTTGGCTCGTAAAACTAACTGCATCAAAAGCGGCGCCAGCTGGTGGGAATCAAACAGAATCATCTGCTCCGGGACCAGTAGTCGTGGACGAAGTCGTTTTATTGATGTGTCGTCTCCAGAATGTAATGTTTTGTCACCACCAACTGCTATGTTAAAACCAACTACAAACTGATATGTTAATATGACCGAGGGCGCAAATTTGCTGAACTATTAATGAAAGGTGGTGGTCTCCAGCACTAAAAAACAAATCTACATCATCCGGTTCAAGTCGTTCAGTCAGCCAAAGGGGTCTCTTGTGTAGTCACAGCGCGAAGAAGCGATACAACAATAGATGGGATAACTGTTTCTACTAGTGAGCCGTTCAATGATAGGGTACTTTTGTTGTGCAGTCAGATGCACAGACCCTAGCCCCCCGCTAAACTGAAATCAAGAGCTGACATAATTTACGTCTGGATTAGTAACACTGATGAAGCAAACGCGGCGGTGCAGTTATCGACTCTTCTCTACATTCCGGTGTATGGTTAAATGCAACGACCTGGATGCATACCGCGCCAGAATAAACTGATTTCATAAATGTTTAACCGATGAAGACATGCTGTCTGCTCTTAAGGAGGCTGGTCGTTTCAGTGAAAAAATTACCGCCACATCGATTCCTACTGACAGGTTCATGCTTCTATTTAGTAGGATTCCACCGACTGGAATCCTACTAAATTGGATGCGACCTAAAAGAAATGTGTTTTTCTTTTAGGTCGCATAAAGTTACTACGTAAGCGGGAACACCAGTCTCCTGTTACAAGCGTTTGAGGCTAGGCCACACTGCAAAATATTGTTGTAGTGAAGTTACGTGCAAAACATGTGGTCAAGCTGGTCACCTATCCCTAAACTGCAAACACTAGGAAAACGTGTAAACTGCAAGGATCCCTACGTCGTCTAGGCTGTCCTGCCGTATCTTACGAAATGAAAAAGCGCAAAGCTCTGGTGGAGTGCCACTTAAGACAACAGATCGGAGCAGAGATTGAGACAACACAAATTAAAGTAATCGACTCGTTGCAGCTGGCTGTTACACCCAACTCCTTAATTGTTCCAAATTCCTCGTCTGGATCATCCACATCATCGCTACCTACCTATGCGGCTGTCGTGAGATGACACGTCGTGAAGGACTCGTCTGGCCTTCGCTTAAATCTGCCGGGATCAACATCCCTCCCTAAGGAACAGATGCGAAACGTGGAGAAGCTAGCTACAAGTAGCCTTCGCAAGCCCATTCCAGTGGAGTCATCGCGCACCACACAATACTGCCACTCGAAAATTGAAGGGACGCCATAATCATTTAATCTTGGTAGTATATCACAAAGGGTTTGGGTATTGTATTCCCGAACGTGGCAATCCGCCTTAATAAATGTATTGAGGTTTTCGTCCCGTTGTTGTCAACTACCTCGATGTTAATTTAAGATCTCTTGTTACTGGATTTTCGTTATCTAGGTATACCTACAATTATCTGATCCTAATAATGCGTTGTATAAATTATACTAATCAAGACTGGACGTAAAATGTGAAGAACTGTCAAATTTCGGATGACGTTAGACTTTACCTCAGGAGCTTAGCTTTTATCCATCTAAACGCAAGCACTGGAAAAGTCAACTAGAGTTATTTAATTTTTTTTAGAGTAACAAGGAGCCCTATTAGATGCGACAGTATTTAATGAGACGTAGCTAAAACATTGCAATTAGGCGTCTCACGCCATAAGTGGCTTCGAATTGTTGCGTGAAGAGAGGCGGTGTCGGCATTTTAAATGCGTTCCGCCTGCAGTATCTTTGCGCTCTGCTTGTAGTCCGAATATTAATGTCCAGGGGGTACATTTACATCTGAAAAAATTGGGCCGGTCTTGAATGTTTGATTGTATGATTTTGTTCCAACCATATATCTTATAGAGTCTGCTGAATACTCTAGCCGATATGTTGCCGAAATGTACCTTTACCCCTGTCATTGTTATTGTTGCTGTTTCTAATTGCTCTAAATGAATTACCATCCAGCCTGCGATTTTTGGAATTCTGCTCTTCTCTGATCATTACTTAGTTCTCTTATAAATTTCTCCGCGACCTTGCGGCTGCTAAAGGGTCGGTTGAGTTGGCACTGCAAATTGCGTTGAGGACGGCGTTCTATTGCAATCGTTCTGAATTCTTGCGTAGCGACTCCTCTCAATTCCGAAGATTTCTGTGCCTCCGCCAAAAAATTACGGAAACATTCTCGGGCTGGAACATTATATTCAAAGTTTTTAAACTCATACTAAAAGAAAAAATGAGGGCCGACCCCAATGGCGCCCCCTTCTCCGTGGCCTCCGGGAAACGCACCCGCCAAGAGTAGTAGATTCGCCTCCCCCCCTTGAATGTTTGATAAGATGCGCAAGCTGTTTCCAGTCAGGCCGGGGACGGGAACATGACTGGTTTTTAGTAGACTGGAGCACCACACTACCGGCCCGCGCTTGTAGGGAGCTTCCCGCTGTGGTGGCCGTGTGCAACCGCAATTTCCAGTTAGTTCTTTAGAAAAAGGACTCTTGACTACTATTTTAAATCGTTTCTTTTGATCTGGTAGTTTCCCGTTACGGTTGAAGTTTACGGCGTTGTTTCCATTAGCTAAAGAAAGATTAGTGAAACCGCGCAGCCAATTATAGGCTGATCCACATTTAGATCAATTTCCTTTTGCCCAATCAGTTTGGTTTACGCAGGAGTAGTCGACTCATCTCGCGTTGGCCCACTTATGGCAGCGGGTGTCCGATTTGGTCGACGTGCATAAGATTTGTTTTGCAGTGTGTCTTGACTTTGTGTCCGACTGCTTTCAACTGCCTTGTTCCCATTCTGTTTCAAATGCTCACCTGGTTTAGGTCCTACCTCTTACAAAGAAGACAGGTGGTACGAGCTGGTCTGATGGAGTTCTCGTGACAATAGGTTGATATGGGCACCTCTCAGTTATCGGATTTTTGATGTCCCGTATTCTTCTGAATTTAGTTCTAATAAAAAGTACTTAACATTGACCCTGCCATAGATTTTGCTGGTCATATGCTTAGCTGCCTTTGGCGACATCAGACGTTCAAAGATTTTAGCAAATAATTCGCCATGCTTCACAAAGTAGCGACGCTTGCTATTTCTTGCTGCCAGTACTATGAGCGTGTCAGTAGGAAATCGTAGACATGCTGTTTAACAAGGCGCTAGAGTTTAGAACCTCTCTACGCTACGAGACGGACTTCATAAAACAACATTGTTCATCTATGCTGGTTAAACCAATGAGGATCTTATTTGCGCTCAAAGCTGAATGCCACACCAATCATCAAAAGCAACGTAATGTCGCAGTGTCTTCTGGCGAAACGAAGTTCGGAGTCAGTCATCGGATTAGCATTTTCAACAGTTTTGAACTAGTTGTCATCGCCAATAAAACCAGTTTCCTAGTTTGTCGTTCATCGCCAAGGCCCTCACCTGACAACCTGTTACTCAGAACACAAAACTTAGTCTCGCGTTGACCGTCGTTGAGAGCGGACGTCTTCTCCCGACGGTCCCTGTTTGGTACTGGACTTTTGATGCTTTGCTCGTGTATGCAGTGTTTCTCCAGTGGTGTCTCTGAGCGACCACGGACCTTCCCAAACATTTCCTGACAAGACCAATGCAGCTAAACGCGGGGTAAGCAAGAACGAAGAAGCTATCTCAACCTACAGCCGAGCCGTAAAGGTCTTAGAGGACCATATCAGAACTGCAGTGAAACTCTGCAAGGCCAAAAATACAAAAGTCGAGCTCAGTTAGTCAATTCTGCCGCAGACGCCCTCAAGATAACACACCAAACTGATCGTTTGGGCGCTAAAAAGGAGGCTGGCGCGTTTCTAGGGGCAGACAGAACAGAAGGACGTGGTTGTCCAGCTGAGCCGTGCTGACGGACCGGCGCAGCTGGGCTTGACGGGTCATGGCCAGTTTTAGTGCGACATGCAGAGAATAGGGAAATCCTTGACGGACACCTGCGTCCTATGTAACTCCAGACTCCCGGACACGGTAAACCACACAGCCGCCGACTGTCACTCGCGTTCCCGATAGCGCCACAACTCAGCCTACGTAGCGGCTGGACAGAGAACGGCGGATATCGTCTTCCGCATGCACCACTCAAGCCGCTGACTGGATGGACGGAGTCCACTATCTCGACTCAGTCATGAGAGAGAAGATGCGGCAGGAATAGGCCCGGAGGATCAGTACCCAAGGACCCAGGTGAGGGTTGAGCAGGAGGCTCCCCGTCCTGGTTTCGAAGTACTGTTTTACAATTCGAGCCGGGAGGGGGTTGGGGGGGCGGTTTTTAGTAAGTGTTGCACGCGGACAGGATTGAATCATATACGCTCCGCCAGAGTTGAGACCCACACTACCCGCCATTAATATTAGCAAGCGTGCGTAAATGCATTTTTCCCCTCTTAAAAAAGAGACGAAACTTGAGCTACTGCAGATGTCTAAGTACCTGGGGCTCGTTCTCCAGGAATACATGACGTGGCATCTCTGTCTAGATTATATTGCACCTATGTGCTATACTGCGCTGTGTAGAATGAAGATGATTAGGGGCCCCACGGAGGGCTTAAAAGCTCTGTTCTTACTAATACTATGTTACGGCATCCTGCTTTGGGGTGGTATCGAGCCCGATGGCTTGATGGCATGCGTCTGCGCTCGCGACCGGAGGAGACACATAGGTGCGCGAGCCTCACCGTTGCACATTTGTATTTATGGGGGTCCGTCTGTGAAGCAATGCGCAAAACAGTCCCATGGACGTTAAAACTAGGCTGAGAGTCAGCCCCAAAAGGAATTTTTTTTAACTTTGGGGTAGTGGCTATGACGGAATTCTCGGGATACTCAGAGTAATACGGATTGATGCACTTAAGGTCACTTTTCTAGGAGGCTAAGCTATTAGATCTGTGACTTATTTTGTCGATCTATTTATCATGTCGATTCCGTCGATCTACTGTTCGTAGAAAATATATGCGCAATGGGTGTCTATGTTGGCATATCAAATTTCGCCATGTATTGTACCTACGCAAATCGTGTTTCCGCTACCCCCAGTCAAACATCAATAGGCATGCAACAACTTTGCCCTCAGTGTCCTTGGAGCCTAGTCAACCAAGACAGCATGTCGCCTCTGTAAAACCTGGACCTACATTTTCAAAAACTATATATGCCTCACGTCGAAGCACCTCTTTGCTCGCGAAGTCTACAATCTGAATCAGGCCTGTGACCTAAGTATATTCTGAATTGTGATTGTTGTCCTTTGTATAGAGAGACACCTATTTATATTAATAGTATGTTATGTCCACGTGTTTGTACCTATAGGTATTGTGTGTTATGAATATGTTGTACGAGTGGGCTACTTCGTATGCGTGTATATTTTCGAGCATGTTGCCTCATTTATTGCGTGGCGTTCTGACAAACACACGAAGTGATGTTTAGAAGTACTCGTGACCATTTATTGTGATTACTGTGAAAATTGTGATGACTTGTTTAAATGTGCTATATAGAATATTCATTGGATTTTGTCGAGTGCACAATATATTCTACCTCGTTGTATGATTCATACTTTTCAACCATTCTCATTTACCGAGAACTCAAGCGTCATACAAGTATGTTGAATAAGCCAATTTGAAATTGAAAACAGAAACAAAAATAAACCTATATATATATATATATATATATATATATATATATATATATATATATGTACTTTTGCTTATTTTGGTGTAATAAAAGTTACACTTGTGATGTACTAGCATGTGAATGATTTTATCGGGGAATTAATCCACCATTTTAGAATTTCCTCTAGGCTGCTGTTCATCTACCCGTGACACAAGCGGCGTTTTCTCTTTGCGCTGCCAGTGAGATGCGTGGCAGTAAACAGTCAAATGCCCGATTGTTGCTGTGGCTATTTCTATCCTCTTGGCAATTGCACCCAGAACCTTTTTAAAATTGAGATATGCCCGCGGCACTGGTTCCGTAGGACAAACGGCTTATCGATCGATTGCTATTCACGTACAAGTAGGCAAATTACGCAGACATATATATATATATATATATATATATATATATATATATATATATATGTGTGTGTACATGCATAGCATTGCGTTGTTTTAGCATGACTGATCAATTCCCTACGTTATCTGCGCAGTCAAACTTTGGGTACCTTTTTTGTCTCTGCCGGCTTCCCTCTAAACGTTATCTGGCCTATAAAATCTCTGGCTGAGCTAACTGGCCTGTCATATGTCCACGTGACTAAATTCCTATAACGGGCATGTCTTCTGGAGAAAGGGTAGAATCAACTATTGATCTTACCGGCTCAATTTAGACTTTTTCTATATATTACTAGAAGTTAAATAGAGCAGGTATGTTATAACTAACTTCCAAGAAATGACCGAACAATCATACTTAGAGTCCGTGACGCACAGAACGAACATTTTAAGTGCTTATAGGGATGCGTCTTCCGTGGCAAAACAATAGTTAGCCCTGTCTTTGTAAAGCAAAGCCATGGCGAGTCGAAATTTCTTTTTTGGGGTTAAGTACGATTATTCGGTCATTTCTTGGAAGTTAGTTATAACATACCTGCTCTATTTAACTTCTAGTAATATATAGAAAAAGTCTAAATTGAGCCGGTAAGACAATTAGTTGATTCTACCCTTTCTCCAGAAGACATGCCCGTTATAGGAATCTAGTCACGTAAACACTTGACCGGCCAGTTAAGCTCAGCAAGAGATTTAAAGGCCAGATAAAGTTTAGAGGGAAGCCCGAATCAGTCAGTAAAATCTCTTGATTTGACATCTTGCCGACATTGTACGTATCATAATGGCTAGGCAAGCATAAATCAATGTATGGCCTTAATCAGGTCAATTAAAGGTTCGACCCCATACACATGTGTTAATTTTAGATGTAATAATAGTTTTATTACAAAAACGTTTTTGTTGTCTCTTTACAAGGGAAGATGTTTAGGTTCAAGTGAATTATGATACAGGGCCCAAATATTGAGTAAGCACTAAGCTGCAAAAGGCTTGTGACATTTTTGTTGCTAAAAAAGCAACGCTATCAATTCTAGATATGCACCATTTCTATCACCACGCAACAAACGTCTAGGGCATTATGAAAAGTTTTCTGTGCTTGTAGATGACAAGAACCATATTCCTTAAAAATATGGGGATCACGGAAATGTGGAAGCGTTGACCGACTTTTCCCGAAATGTATTACTTAGCAAAAGTTAGAGCTCCGTGAGGAAAATATTAGGACATTCCACTCTATGTTTTTTAAAAATAGTTTGCCAAGATTTAACGACTGCTTTTTGCATTGGTTCAAAGACGGACCCCATAACTACAACTTCAACCAAAGCAAGTTAATATATAAGCATTTTGTATGCTTTTTCAGAGGCCGGGAGAGTAGAGCTTCACTTTACTCTCATCGGATCAAGTCTTCATTAGTGCTATTTTGCGTTTAACTCTACCCATGAATTCATTATGAAACTGATTCCCGAGCTAGGTAGCGTCAATAAAGAATAAGTGATTACTGATAGCGTTGTTGATGCTACGTAGATGTTCATCAAGCTATATCATCTAAACCCCGCGGCACAGGTCAAGAAAAAATGCTGGTTTCAAGCCTAATTGTAGTCAGTTTATGTCGCGCATCAAATTGTAAGACTTTAATAAAATGCAATATATTGTATTATTAGTATCGCTAAAATAATAGACAAAGTGGCTTACAAGTTCAGTTCTATTACACGACACGATGCGTGGTATATAAAGCGAAAACGTTTTGCTTAAGATTAGTGCACGATTCAATTGTACCATTAAAATATGGAGCGAAAATATTACATGCCAGTTGTACCATGTATTGTATCATGCTGACAATATAACTGTGAAGTGCTCCATCGTGTGGCGTCATCGCAAAATAATTGTCCCGTTAACGGACGCAAATTCTTTGCCTAACCTATCAACGATTATTTTGTGTGTTGTCGATCGAACTCTGTATAAATGAGTACGGTATGCTCTAAATGTATCCTGACGCCTCTGCCCCAGGTCTTCCCTGACCATTATGTCACCTCATTTAAGGTCGAGGCGAAACGGTATGTACAAGGCAGTCTTGCAAAGGATCAAAGTTGTTCAGGATGATGCATTACGAGTGAGTGCTTGGCCTTTGGCCTGGCTTTCGACCACGTGTAAAATATGGTATGTTAAGTGTGGCAGGCTTGTTGAACGGCCGCGCGCCTACAAGTGCCTATAATTAGTTTATTGGAATTATTATCCAGAGGGAGAACTTAAGCAAGCCAAGCGCTTTCGCTGATGATACGATGCTGTTCTAGCTCAGTGCCTCCAAGGTCTGCTCAAAGTTGCCTCATCTTCTCTCACAAGTAGAAACTGTCATTAAAATCTTCAATACAAGCCGCTGATGGCTTTAGGAAGCTCTGAATATCTATATAAGTGTAAACCACCCATGACAATAATAAAACCTATTTATCTATCGAATAAGTTAGTTATTAAATAATGATCTAATTAGTTATCGTGTCAAGCTTGTTAACAAGACAATGCCAACGTCTGATTCAAAACGATGCTCTAGAGTCCATAATCTCCTCCCGGTCGGCTTTGACTGCTGAAGGTTGTCATGCTGGGCTTTGAAATCACCCGAAATATTATTCCCTGTAATGTTTGTTTTTCCATGCTCCCTCGTGTCGTAGGGCCTTGAGACGTACCACTTTTGTAGGGCCTTTGGTGGTTAAATGGTCTACTCAGTAAAGCTTTGCTTCTCGCTTGTCCCTTAAATGAGATAATATATCATAAAATATTCGCCGTATAACTTCCCTGCACTGTTTTAAGTGGCTACACTTCAACGCGTTTCGTCATGATTGAGACGTGCTATTGATGTTGTGTTTATTATGTGTGATAGTTTATGAGTGTTTATGATTAACAGCAAGTATTTTTAAGTAACATATATATATATACATATATATATATATATATATATATATATATATATATATATATATATATATATATTAACTTATATGTTTAAGAGAACACAAATTATTAAAAAAAAACAGTTCCTGTAATAAACCACAACTTGAATCTCAGTCGGGGATTTAGATTTTCACTACCTACGGTAAGGAATAAGCTCCCGTCTGGACCCTGCAATGCAAACACTATTTGTGAATTTGAAATAAGTAAACACATTTTTTGAAATTATGATATTCGAAGAAGTTTGAGTTAGGGAAGATGCTAGTGGGACAATCCCTCGTGGAACCTTTTCATTTGCTCAATCCAACACGTTTTCATCATTATTATTAGCGCAGACATCCATCGACTCTACATTCAGGTTCTAATTTCAGGTTCGGCTTCTGTAGACTCAGATAAGCCGTCGAGCCCAGTGGCGTGGTGCATTCCGCCTGTGCCTCGTGACCGGACGAAACATATAGGTGCGCGGGTTCGAGCCCCACCGTTGCACATTTGTGTTTAGGGGGTCCTTCTATGAAGCTTTGCAAAAAGCAGTTCCGTGGGCGTTAAATCTTGGCAGAGGTTCAGCCCGAAAAGTATAGACTCAGATAAGCCAGAGAGTCGAGATAATGGTATGGCGACATTACAAGCTCGATAGGCGCACCCTTCTCAGAGGGAGGGGGGAGGGGGTGGGGAGCAGCCAGGCCCTCATGGTCTCGACGCACCCTCACAGGACGGATTACAAAATGGCATCCCCCTATCCAACCGCAGGTAGACATGCGGGATGATAGTCAGGGATAGAGCTGATTGAAGGAGAATGGCAGAGACGCCTCTCCCACGGCTTCGATGTAATGCCAAAGTAATACCGAGCCTGGGGGGGTGGGGAGGAATCCGGGTTTAGTGGGTTTGCGAGTCTCACACTAGTCACGCAGGCTGCTAGTGGCTCATGTGCAACATGCATTCCCGAAACCTCCCAGAAAAAAAAAAAAAAGGCGCACTTTTCTGCGCACAGTGGTTTACGTGCATCTCGACATGCCATTATACAATATATATATACGGCCAGCATACTTTTGACAGCTGCGATATTGTCCTTATGCAGCGTTAATTTTTTTTTTTTAAGATTTCCCGTACGGCAATTGCCCGTGTACGGATTTTTCATGTCATGGCTAAGTTTACTCCACTCCGGCATTTACCTTGTTTAAATTGGAAACCATGCAAACCAATTTAAGAGTGGCCGGTCTGGGGTTCGAACCCAGTCCTCCCGAATGCAAGGCAAAGGCTTTGCCACTAAGCCACCTTGCTCGGTTACGATGCCAATTACGATGATATATATATATATATATATATATATATATATATATATATATCATCGTAATTAACGAACTTATAAAGATACTTGCTTATAAACACAGAATTTAAGGTTTTTTAGGGCAAGTTATTTTTAAGGCACATTTTCCCTTCAAAGGGATACTAATAACTAATTAACTGGCGTGTCGCAAAGACTGCCTTTAAATCGCTTTATTACAATTGAAATAATACATTGATACAATATGGTATTTACCTGCCAAAAATGATCTATTTACCAAAAAACTGACCATTCAGCAGAGACAAAAATATAGTCACAACAACAAAATAAATGATTATCATTACAGCCGCATTACTCTATAAATCTTGCGTTTTTGGAGACATATGCGCTAAGCCGGGCCAATGTCGAAAAACACCACCCCCACATAATCCCTTGCTGGTCCTAATCTTCTAATTCCGTAACTTACGCGGGGATACTTAACCACTTACCCGTATTTACGAACAAAGGCAAACCATTGCGTATTTAAAACATCCAAGAGCTTAGCTCTTGGTAGATAATATCAAGCAGGCTCGCTCATCCGTGGAGACAAGCTCGCAGGCTAGCTTTGCAGTGGGGCGCAATCGCCTATATTCGGTAACGAAAGTGTGCTGTTTAGGTTGTGCCGTTAGCGCTCTTGCGTCTTGTACAACAGAAACAAAGTAAATCTGTGCAAAACGCAAAGTAACACTGCGGAAGAAACAACGTGACTCTATAAAAGCAGTTTGTTTGCTGCCGAATATCGAAGTGAAATCTGTACTTGTTTCTGCATCACCGAGGCATCCAGCTCAAGTCACTGTAAAAGCGAATTCTTTATTGACGAATCGTGCCTCTAAGCTTTTCCAAGAAGTGTCGGTGTCTGGCGGGCCTTAAAAAGCGGTGAAAGACGTTTCAAGTCTTCGTCTGACTTTCGGGAGCTACTTGCGAGGGACGTCGAAGTCACACAATGGTGAACCTTCTCGTTGCTGTTGGCATTGTAGTAGTCCTGCTACTGGCCTTGGTATGTCTCTGCTGTATCGAACGAAACAGCTCTGGCGAAGCAGGACGTGAGACTATCACGAAAGAGTCAAACGATCGCACTCGATTGGAAGGTAACATGGAGTCCGTGTGAGAGCAGATGAGGTTTGCCCCGACTTGAAGATGGCGATAGTAGGCGTGATGCCTTATCAAAACTAGCTCTCAATTCCGTGTGACAGGTAGGCAACTCTGGCCATGGACGATGCGTCCACGGCTCCCTTTACCGAACGATGGTCCTGTGCAAACAAGGCAGCGAACAGCAACGGACGACGATGCCAATACGGTTGAGATATACGTGATCTCTTACTTTGGGGGAAGATGAAAAAAAAGGGAAACTACGTAGACTATAAAAAACGCGTATTATGTTCGCTAGCTTGGCTAAGCATGTTTACCTGGAATCCTGGAGCTCAGGAGGAATAAACGTTAATTTACTTCACTGTAGTCACGTCGTCTGTAGTTTTATGTGTGCACAATAAACAACGTTGCAGAATTGTAGTAGAATGCTGAGTTTCATATCATGGTGCACTGAATTTGATCAATTAGAGCCATCTCTTTTAATCGTTTTGTCACTATGTGACTAAGTGTATACAATCGGAAACATATGGCACTACTTAAAATAAAAAAACTTATATACATATATTTATATATATATATATATATTGGTATCTGGTGAAACCTTATTCTTATGGCAAAGTATTTTGACCATATCAAACAATTGCTCAAAGCTAGAATGATTCATTGCTTTATTTTATTGTCCCATTTACCGTCGCCGGTCTATAGATCGACGCCGAACATCCTCTCTTCCCAACTGCCCAACTACTGCCATGCACATCGGCCTCTTCTTCCTTCCCTTGTTGTTTACCGTTTGCTCCTCGCGCCACCGCATACTCCGTATCAATCCAATAAATGCTCTTTTTTGGAGGAGAGTAAATGCAGTTACGCACTGTTATAACGAAAGGGGGCAAGTTTCTTCTCTCGAGCCATGTGGGATGCGACGCCAGCGATTGAATGTTGGTCCGCCACGACACCTACCCACTAAGCACACCTCCTCCCTTAAGCTTCACTTTCCAATGGCCCAGATATTAATAGAACACTACTATGGGAAAAGTGGCGAACACCTAACGGATCATGTGGCCAACAGCACTGCCATTTCTTCCCCCAGGCTTCCATGCTGGTGCTGTGTCGCATATTTTTTTTTAAGATTTTTTTTCCGTAAGGCAATTGCCCGTGTACGGTTTATTCATGTCATGGCTATTTTAATCCACTCCGGCATTTACTTTGTCTAAATTGGAAACCATGCAAATCCAATTTAAGAGTGGCCGGTCTGGGTCTTGAACCCAGTCCTCCCGAATGCAAGGCACAGGCTTTGCCACTAAGCCATCTTGCTCGGTGCATATATACTCTACAAACATCCTTATGTTACTTCTTGGTGGGTCTAGTGTGTTTTCTTCTTCCCGGGCCCATCTGGCCCATCCCTTGCATTTCAGAAAAGTGTGCTCGAGGTCATCGTCAATGCCCTCCGCACAATGCTCGCAGGTTTCCTTCGCCGGTAGCTTCGCTTATACGAAAGAAATTGCTTTAGAAATTACCATAACCACTGTGTAATAAAGAGGTTAATTTCCCCCGCCGGAAATCTATCTTTTTTTTGTTATACTCACCTCATGTTTTTTAATAGTTTAGAATTAGAAACGCATACATTCTCGCACTGAGGTAACTTGAGAACCAGAGTATTCACGGAATGCATGTAATCAAAACGTCAGTGGAGACAATTGTTGAGATGGCATTCTAGTAAATACAACCATTTAGTTAGCTCTGCTTTGATAAGATACTGACTGCATGCAATATAAGCTTTACACCACTGCAGTGTGTTTTCAAACGTATTCAACAGGACAGACAAATAACGAACTTGCGAAAAGCCATTAGCAAGCAGTTGGCTCGGCTGGCTACACGAGCACTTTTTTCTCATATAGATGGCGTTTTCCTCCTTTTAATCATATAATCGCATCTTAAAGGCCCTCAAGAGCGTGCTACCTCTTATTTAGTTTATACACATACAACAACGGTAGCGCACTCACAAAAAAGAAGCGGACAAATAATCCCGACGTATAAGTGATGCACCGTCACTTAACTGCGTATTCGGTGTCGACCCATCGCCTTAACGAATACGGACTGCATGCCTGTAAGAAAGTTCCCTCCGATTGAATACAAATAAACATATTTGGTTTTGTAGCGTTAGCTGCCATGTTGTAACTTTAGCGCATAAACTGTTTCACACATACACTGTTGGCATTGAAACATTTCTACCGAGTGAATGTTGTCTATTTCGGGCTGAATTTTGAACAGAACACATACCAAAAGCTCCAAGATTCAACGGAACCGTCAGATGACCTAGAGGAAGCACTTTCATAGCAATGGATCTTGAAATGTGCGCACAAATGATCAAGATGCTTCAATGATTTAGGCAGGCAACAAGTTTACATGGTAGGCAAATGCGCTTTGATTGCAAAGGTCTGCAATCATTTTATCGAAACCAAGTTTTCGAGGTGGAGAAAACTATATACCACTTTATAGTAAGTTTGAGATGTATTGGCTTCTTATAAGAATGTCTATTTCACTGCATTTGACTAATGCGTTTGACCTGCATTTAACCTGGCTTCTAACCAAGGCCAAATTTTAAAATACGAAGGGATATACCTAAGAAGAAAAAGCCTATCATACACAACTAAAGGGTTAAAATAAAAGGTGTATACATTTGCAGCACAACATTAAACCGCGTGTTGTGCCAAATCAACTAAAAGAAAACGCTAAGTACACAACACATTTAAAAAAAGAGTACTGCTTAGTACGATACAAAATTGTATATATATATACATCTTCAGGGTATCCTATTTAAATAGACACACAATAGCGTCGCTTATTTCTACGCTCAGTTCTATATGAGAGTATACATTGAATACCGGTGGAGACATTATAATAGACGTGCTTATTCAATGTAATCTTCGTTCCTTCCGACCACCGTTTTGACGCGGAACAAACCCGCTCACACGTCTATTCTAAACTCTACATATCGATATTCGCAAGTCCCTGACTAATGGAGACAATGGGTAAGGCAATGTTTCGGTCAGTGTAAAAATGTGTGCTCGCAACATGTATTACAAATAAAGATTGAAATGAAAAAATTGCGCTTAATTAAATATTTTGTACAGCTTAAAAACGGACGTTTATTAGTATATACAGCTATTAACAGCATATATATATATATATATATATATATATATATATATATATATATATACATGAGACCAATCTAAAACATGTACTGTACAAGACTGAGCTGGTCAGCTTCGACGAGGCGATGTCGCAGATGAACCCTGCGCATGAAGATCGGACAGTCTAGCGACCTACAGCTTTCGGGGTCACCTATGGCCATGCAGCGTCGGCAGACTTCGTACACCCGGCGAAAGTCATCCTCCAGGTTGCGCATCTTCAACTGGCTCACGTAGACGGCCCGCTGACTATCCGACTGACAGAGTTCACAAACGCGATTGACGCACTGACCTGTGCGGTCACACACGAGGCAGCGATTCACGTCAAAGTATTCGTATACCATTGTCTTTTTGACGCCGTCGCGACTCGGCGGCACGCGAAGGTGCTTCGGCAGCTGATGATACCAGTCGGCCGTGCGCACCTTAAGCAAGGCACGATCGAGCGCCGGACAGATGACACGGAGAATATAGTACGTGATATTCGGCCTCTTGCGGCTGTCCTCTAGGAGACTATAAGGATGAGCTACAAGGTCGATGATGCGCGACTTGTCCCAACCCTGAGTGACAATGTACGGAATCCGCTCACCAACGAGTGGCTCAGCCCGTGGATCACTGGCTTTAAGCAAGCGGGCAATCTTCAATACAGGCACGCAGCTATTCTGCTGGTAGTAGCTGGCAGCCATTGTACTCCTTCGCGAATACGTACCGATGTAAGCCAAATCGCCCCCTCAACATCTGTTCAAAACATCTCTGGGCGACCTTTTTAACTGACTCAAAACTTTGCGTTTCAAATAGCGTCTTAATGGCCTTTTCGAGAACAACCTGCTGTGCTTTGCAGCCGTCGCGCCGAATCAGCTCAATACCCTTCGCATCTAGTACAGGCTCCGTTTGTTCTTCCGTCTCGTACATATACCCAAAATATCGTTTCTTTGTTTCGAGCACAGATGGTAGATATACCTTTTCGAACTTGAGCTTCATCGGATCCGGAAATACAGCAGAAACCTTTTCGGCAATTTCTCTACCTATTCGAAAGGCTTCGGCTTTATCGCGGCCCCGAAGGCAAATGAACATGCTGTCGGTGTCTCCGTAAACGACTTCGGCGTTCCACTCAGAAGTGGCATTTACAACGCTAATCGCCATCTCAAGTGACTCCTTTCCTTTACTTACAATGGCGTCAGCCAGCTCAACAAGCGGCATTCGACCAGAGTAGCCAGCTGCCGTGTAACCGTATGTGACGTTAGCGATTAACTTAAGTCCGAGTTGACGTGCATCCAAGATCCTGTGGTAGGACTTGCTCGAGCAGTTTTTCATTCCTTTCTTGACCATAATTCGGGTGTCAAGGATCTCCTCGACCAATTGAGGAAGTATACCTTTGCGGACGTAATGCTTAGCAAACACCGAACCCGACGGAGAGATGATGATGTCGTCCTTGAGTCTACGCAGTTCGTTTTTGTCCACCGGGATATCCGAGCAGCCAAATTTTATCGTAGAAGTACCTTTGACAATATCTTGCACCTTTCCAAAACACGTAGAAAAGCAATAATTATAGGCAATCATCACAGACGGGTAGAGAGATTGAAAATCAAGTACGACGACTGGATCGGTGTAGAAGTTTGAATGCGGTTCCATCACAAGTGGGATCCATTCCATTGAGCGCTGCAAATTTCGATCAAGAACCGTTGGAGAGAAGGCAATAAAGCCATCTTTTCTTGTAGACCGTAGCATCATCGACTCGACGCGAAACTGTGAACCACGACTAAGAACTTCGTAGAACAGAATACCGTAAATGCGGGCCATTTCACAGGTTTTCGTGTATGTCTCCAGCCTATTCAACATCTCAAGGCAACCGATACATCTTTTCACGTAGTACGCTAGACAGCGACTGATCAGCAATTCGTCTTCGTACCAGTTGCGTAGTGTTCTCCAACAAACCTTCGGCTCCCTTTGATGCATTATGTGGAAGTATACATTCTCAAAGCTGTAGCTCGTCAACGACAGTTCCTTGCGTAAAATTCGCCACACATTAAGTAGTACACGGCCAGTAAGGCGGTATTCCCACGATTCGAAATAGCGTTCTCTGTCGGCATCAAACTTCACACCAGCCGGAAGGTCTGGCCGGTTCTGACCGCGTGTATTGTGAAGCTCATCTGTCGACATATCAACTGCGACTCGCGATAGAAGCAGTTTTGGATTCAGCTGGAGAGCCAGACAGCGGTCGATCAGAAAACCCCACGACAACGTATCCGTCTCAAAACCGAGAATGATGTCTGGATCCCATCTGGCCAGACGCTCAGCGAACGTCATTATGATACTCAGCTCACCGGAGCATTTTATTAGCTCGACACTGCCGACTGCTCCGACATGGGCCAACAGAGACCTTCGTAACGGTTTCTCGTCAACACATCCATCATAGACCACCTTAACGTGAGCCATTTCGCTTTGTCCCGGGAAATCGTTGTGCAGCACGACGACAATTGCGAGAACCGGATCGAGTGCGGGATCAGGCTTTAAGCTGTCTCTTGTCGCGCAGTGAATCTCACAACAAAGTGAAGTCAGCATCTCATGGTGCTTTTCAGCTGCTTCCGGACTTCCCCCAAAGCTGTACGCACACTGAAGATCTTGCGAGAGGGTGTCGTTTGACGAACGCTGGCTAGTGACTTGCTGTGCCTTGTCCGTAGTCGCATCTTCAGAACATGTATCGATCTTACATTTTAACCACTGAAGGGCCTCTTGCACGACCAAAGAACGCTTTTCTTGAGGAAGATCGCGCAAAACGTCCCACCTTGATGTCGGTAACTGTTCCGAAGCAGTTTCGTTATCTACGCTAGATGCGTTATCGTCGTTATAGCCCCTGGTGTCTTTTCTATGACTGTCAGTATATTTATTGTACGCTACGTTAGGGTCCCCGGTAATGAGACGGTTTGAAAGTTCCGAGTTGCCGACATTCGACGGCGGTTGCTTCTCAACCTAAAATTGACCGACAGAAAGCAACTGCGTTTACTACAAGTACAAAATAGCTGGCTTGGGTTAGGTAGAACTATGTAATCGATTTGAAAAATACTCCTTCTTACTGTTCTATACCCTTTCTCAACTGCACTTGTGTTGCGATCACTGTTTGCGCAATACAGCAGTGTACAGCAAGTAGACCTTCAACATTCGCGTACTCGTAATAAATGGAGTGTTCAATCAAATCTACGATTACATAATTCTTTCAAATACAGCGGATCTGTCAAAGCCAAACTCGACTAAACACACATAGATACAGATACAATGATTTAGGATTAAGTAGCACGTATTTGTTAAAGAAACCGCACCAGCCGATATTTTACCTTCACGTCAGCGTTGTTGTCGGTTGCTCGACGCACTTCGTATGTTTCAGATGAAGAGCGATTTCCTGTACACAGGGCCTGTCCACTGGTATCCGATAGTAGCTCATTCTTGCAACACACATCCTCAAAAACCTACAAATCAGCATGTACACGTAATAACACTAAATTTGACGCACTATATATATATATATATATATATATATATATATAGCAAGCAAATCTAGCGGGCGTGTCTGGCAAATGATAAAAGTTCATTTCTTTCAACCAAGTAGTTTTTTGGCATGTAACTAATTTCGTGTCAGTAAGGCCGCGACGTATATGGCTAGACAAATATAAATTACAGCATTTACAGTAGCGACAAGCACTTGGTAAACGAGTAAGCGTCATGAGAGAAAGATTTCTGCTAAGCCTGTAACCAAATTACGTTGATGATAAATGGTCGATTTAAACAAATAACATGATATTTCAGCTAAATGATTATTGACTCACTTGATCAGAAGTGGCAATCGTCTGATTTGGCTCAACTTTAACTTTCAGTGAATCGTCTTTTTTCATGCTTTCCCCGTCATCGCTGTGTACAAGTGTGTCTTCGTCAGAAAACACATCACTGCTGTCGCTAGAGTTGCTTCTATTTAGGCGTCGTTCAGTTGGCATTTTTTGGCTGTCCTCGCTGGCCGCCGTCTCGCGCATAGCGGCTAAGTTGTCTAGAAACGACTGGGTCGAGCTTTCTGTGTGTGCAGTCTCACTGTCCGAGAACAGAGTCGACGGAGCGTCATCTCCCGCAGAAGCCGGCGCCTCGGTGCTGTTCACCTCCTGAAGGATCTCTTCCGATATTAACTGCGACATCTCGATCGATTCTCGGTGATCGAGCTCATGTTCATCGGCATGCGGACCAGAAAATAGAATCGAGTCCGCTTCGCCACTGAGTAGATCGGCGGCAGCGTCCAAAAGGGTGTCCTGCAGTTCTGCCTGGCTACTCGAAGCGGTCTGTGTCAACGAATGCCCGTCGTCAGTGTTGTCATGGTTCTTGACTTTGACCTGGACGGCCGTTGAGTCGGAGCTTTGTTCGTCAACCGACACCCCAAGATACTTCCAAAGCAGCGTTCGATAGGACAGCTCCCTTTCGCTAGGCACAAGCACTCGTTCGACAATCGTCGCATCCAGCTGCACAACATCGCTGAGCCTTGGGTCTTGCCAGATTGCCCTCAGTCCGGGATTCATATGCTGCTGCTCCACTTGGTTAAGGATGTCCTCAACGTCGCAATCCACTTCGACCTCGCAGCAGGTCTGCTTCGGAATCGTTCCGCCCTCCCAATCCGGAGTCGCTGTTCGATAGCGACACTTGTTTAGGCGAAGCAGGTTCATACCCTGTAGCTGGTGGTCAATCATAAACTGGAGACTGAATGGAATGTGGGCCTCAAAAACAGGCATCTGACCCCCAACCAAGCCAGATGTAAGCACCTCTGAGGCGCGTTTGATCGTTCCAGGATGACTGAACGATATTCGCAGAAATACTTCTTCATTTGCGTAATAGCTGAAAACAAACACGACAGAATAAAAATACCCGCCACAACAACACAATAATACAAAACGTAAACAAGGTAGACAAAAAATGGGTATGCAACGAAGTTGCAGAACGAGGCGAGAACCTAACTATTATGCTGCTGATCTAAGCGCCCCTGATATAAAAGGGTTACAGGTGTATTTAGGTATGTATGCCAAGCGAATAATTAATCAATCAATTAATCAAACAACTTAATAACAAGATAACTCGTTACCTTCTTATCTCTCCTAACTCTCCTTATTTCAAACATTACGCGATCCTAGAAAAAATAAAAATAGAAACAGAAGAGATGAAGCACTGAACGGAGGGAGACACTATTACATCGATTCCAACCAACCGAGCCGTCGTTTCTTCCACAATGCTGCTCACCCATAGAAGTTACGTCCCTTGAAGAACGTTGCCTCAACTATCCGGTGTCTGGCAACCTTTGCATGCTCGTTAAGGGCCTTCTCCAGCGACTCGACAAAGGCGACTTTGCGCCGCTCGTCCGGAAGTGTGGCTCCCATGGCCACGCACAAATACGGGTACACCCGGTGGATATGCACGCATACCTTCCGCCCTCCGTTGAGAACATCAATACCAAATACACGCACGATCGGCACCTGAATATAGCCATGGACCAAATCGTCAGTGCAATGTATTTTAACCGTCAAGTAGGAACATCAATAACAACAAAGGTGACCTGTGCGTAGATTTATTAAAATCTTAATAAAACATATCTACGGATCAAAACAAGCCACCAAGTTGCCGTCGTAAAGAGACCAACAAACAAAAAAGTACTTATATATATATATATATATATATATATAGAGAGAGAGAGAGAGAAAGCTTTTCCGCCGTTAAATATGTATCCAGAAAATCACGTTCCTTAAACGACATTCGCAGAACAAATGTTTTGCTTAACGCCACACATGTTGGCTTTAAATGTTAGGTCTCTGATTAACCTTTATATGTTTCAAATATGTTGATCAAACGATACACAAATAGAGTTTCACCATCTGTTCGAATTCACTTATTTTACCTGATTGAGCTGCGTTTTGGTCGCTGGAGAAAAAGTCGCATCGAATCCGAGAACGGGCTCTGTTTGATAGCTATCCACGATGAGGATCGAGCACGACAATATTCCGGGGCTACGGAGAAGCAATTTAAATTACGATTAAAACGCTACATATATATATACATTTTACGCTTCTAATGTCACTGCTTAACCACGCCAAACTTTACAAACTCGGACTCGTTGCGTTTCGCGCAATGCGGTTCAAGGCCGGACCAATAAGTTTGCCTGCTTGTGTCATTGCAATTTTCAACACGTTACGTTCAATACAATCAACAGTTACGTTCTCAAACTGCTGCGTTCTACCTATGTACACCTGGCAGTGCACTCTACAACGGTAGGGTCGCTCCTATAACATACTATAGCAATGCTATGGAACTCTCTAACAATCTAAAATTCACTTCCTTTGGTGTCTTCAAAGGAGCTCAAACAGTCTATATAATTATCTTGGCCGAGAAAACCAATTATAATCGAGATATACTGCACATGTAAGTGCAAATACAGTAGATACCCACTTGCTAAACTATGATGCCAATCAAATACGTTGTAAATGAAATAGAATCTAATAATTAATTGCGAGGCGCCGTCAAATATGTTGCCGTTTAAGCCGGCAACAATGCCGGGAATAAATAGCGCACAGGCGCTACGTTTGCAGCTGCCGGTAATTTATTATACAGCTCTAATATTTATTAACCGACTAGTCGGAAACGCTGTAACTTGTAACGACTACTCAACTCATAGGTAACCTACGTAGTTGCTGCACTGTGGTAATTTCAAGATGCATGCGCTCTTCTCAAAGTATATATATATATATGGTTCATATTGTTGTTTTTAGAAATTACAATTGAAAGTACTCACGGCGGGCTGTGTGGAGATTCAGGGGTCATATTTGTTCATCAATTCGCAGCTGCGCGATGAATGCTTTCGCTCCAACTGAGAGCTAAGAAGATTGCCCACTAGTGTGAGCTGTATCAATGTAATCGAAGAGAGCCGCTTGTGTGAAGGTGATAGAGTTAATCGTTGGCTGTTCGCTCAGTATAGCACTCATCTATGTATATATATATGTATTCATATAAACATTTGCCCGCCTTCCTTCAATTTTACGGGGCATCGTTGACAACGTTGGTTTCTTGCTTGACCAAATGTTCGATTTCCATGGCTGAAACCGCCGCCTATCAGCTGTTGGCGCGCAGTCAGTTTCGGCACAGAAGGAACGTCGTCAGAGACGAGCATAATTTCGAAATTGCGAGGCGCCAAATGTGTTCGAGAGTAAGCCAACAACGCCGGAAACCAGTAGCACGGTTTTTTTACAGGTGACCAAAAACAAAAATGCATAGTGCAATAATTAGTCTGGGTTGTGTGGGAATTTCAAATCCACAAAAAAACTGGCAGTCCCCTAACATACACCAGGATGTATATATATATGAGAGTCTTATTCACCATTCCTTGCAGAATACATTTTGAATCAGATGTGCTCACTGTCAGAATGGCACAGAACGTGCTGCTGGCTTCATATGCTACTATATTATTACCATGGTATAAATATGTGTATTTTTTACATTAAGCATCCTTGTTTGTAGTGCATTTATCCTATTATTAAATTGGTAAAAACAGAATGGTTGTATTACTATTTAATTGCACAATGGTTTGGTTCAGCGGGGCCTTTTCTCGTGGTTTCTTACAATATATGCTATTTGCCTAGCTTGCGTTTTGTTTCATTTATCTGTTGCCATATTGGTTTATCACCAAAACCTAATGCCTCGGCTAAGAACACTGTTCTCACTCCTTCTAGCTCATCGTACTTCAGCATTATACCGGCCCTACAGTCAGCGAACAGCCCGGACGCTTATATTTCGCTCGGTCAGTTTTGCTGTGAGCTGTTCGGCTGCCCAGTTTACCCTAAGCATAGCTCACGCTCTACACCGAACGCTTTCAATTTCCGAGTGTCTGGCCACCAGCAGTCGGGTGCTGAGCATACCGGGCCTGCGATCAGGAAGAAGCCCAAAAATCAGCATAGCTTGCGAGTTGTAGTATAATATATATTTTTGCCGTATTTCTTTTTTCTGTACAATTGGAAGCGTGTCTTTATTTTCATATACGCTCCCTACCTGTCCTCGGCTGTTTCGCTAACCTTCTACTTTGAATTCTTGTTCTTTAAAGTCCACCATATTGCAATTAAATTTGCGTTCAAGGAAACTTAACTGTCTATCCCATTTTTCGGTCAACTTTGCTGTGAGCAGTCCGACCGGCCAGTTTTGCTTTTCGTTATCTGCACCTACGCTTTTTAGACGGCTTACATACGTTATCTTTGCTTCTGCTTCCCTTGTCTAGAAGCTGAAGACTTCGAGCTCCCCTTTGATAAATTATGCTGTACCTACATTGAATTTCATGCCGACTAACGGCACGGTGTATCGTATCCATTCTGTTTATTCCGCTTCCGTCTAAGCTCACAATAGCATTAGCATATGTCTGTTGGCACAAACATGCTTTTCCAAAGCTCTTTAGATACCATGGATCTGCTGCAGCTCCACAAAGTCTTCTTTCTTACAATAGTTTGTCCATTTTTAGCTCGTTATTTTTCTATTACAGGCTCAGCTTTAAAAATAAGTAACATGTTTATTATTGTAACTCCCAAGTATTTGTGTGCGTTTTTATATTCGATTTCATTTCGTTAGATCGTATATCCCCGGAAAATTTTATATTTGCACACTTTTTTCGTTGAAGTCTTGTCCAATCTTTTCCGCCGTTTCTCCGCATAGTGTTACATTTTTTGCGCATGACCAACACCTTCCACTAAAATCACCATGCCATCTGTGTCCACCACCCCATGGCTGGCCGGCGATCGTTACGAGTTCGCCATTCTCTCGCTCAAACAACACACGTTTTCGTCCTGGCTCGCACCAACGACCACTGACTCATTTATTCTTATACCTCCTTATATACTCACAGATTCTATTCGGCATATTCTAATTGGCGCCATGTATTTAGCTTGCTTCGGCATTGCCGCCAACCGACGCTGTCTATGTCCGCGCTGCTTAACGGACACTGCTATCCTACAATCTGCAAACAACAGGTCACACGGTTGGAGAGATACTATATCATCATCTCTAAAGTATTTTATTTTAAAACCACATTTGATTCATACACTTGTCGTGCCAACTCCTCAATATACAGCAAAAACAGTGACACCGAGCAAGGGCATCCTTGCCGAATCTTTTTCTTAATTTGTGGAGCTCTGATGTGTTCCATCCGATTCTTTGGAGATGTAGCTCCTGTCATATATTTCGTTAAATAGACGGACCTATGCCAGTCCTAATCCACCTTTTATGATCTTGTTCCAAAGAATGTTTCTATCGTAAGCTCGTCGGATATCTAGAAAGGTTGCAACTAGGTTCTGTTTCTTAGATCTGGCACATTAGATATTTTACTTTAACACGGTGCCTGCTCTAAAACCTATCTGCCGTGGCTCTAGTAATTTCATATCTTGCAGCTGGTATTGTAGCCTGTCCTTAAGGATGGCAGAAAGTATTCTGTATATAACGCTTGTTACTGTTATTGTTCTAGATTTGCATTCCTCTTCTATTATGTTCTCTCCGGCTATTCCATCCTGCTGTGTGGTGTATTTCCTAAAACACATCATCGAATACTCTGCGCTATTAATTGTTATGTTTTTTTAATCTTGAATAAATTTGTCTACTCTTATGGCATTGTGTATATCCTTGCTTAGTTTCATTTTTACTTTCATGTATTCTCTCCACAGCTTGCCCTATGTCGTATTGGCGTACCGCATTTCTGTGTTGTTGCAAATTCTATTTAAACCTTCATCAAGAGTTAATTGGCTGGCTTGGGGCTACACTGATAATTGAGTTATCCATCCACTCTCCTAGCCTTTTCGCAAACATTATCTTGCTTATTATTTTTGAAGTTTTGTTTATATTTATCTTTAGTTTCTGTTGCCTATTTTATTAGCTTCATCAATACTTATGGTTACAATCGTTTTCTGCTGCTGTATGGCTTCTGTGCATGTAGGGAGCCGCTGGTGTGAAGGTAAAATAGAGCGGATTAATACAGGTGTTATGGTACGATTGCTGATTGTGATTTATTATACGGCTTCGATACTTATTGACCAAATAATAAAAGACGCATAATTATATACAAGGGTGCTAAGCGACGTGAGTTCTACTGTTGCATGCTGTAATTTGTAGCGTTTACAGTGTGTAACGAAAGGGTCATACACTAAATTGATATTTAAAATATTATGTTAAAGTATATTTAGCTGTCTTGTTATAGAGGCCAATTATGCGCCCTCGATTCGGGTAATAAATATTCAAGCTGCATAATAAATCAACAGCAGCCATCGTATTAGTGAGCTCTACAAGAAAAATTAAAACTTCCTCATGTTTCAAATATATACATTAATCAAATATACGCGTAGTTGTACACAAGGCAGCTACAAAGCTGATGCGTGGTGTTATATATATATATATATATATATATATATATATATATATATATGTTTTTTTATTGTTCTGGGAGGTTTCGAGAATGCATGATGCATATGCGCCACTAGCAGCCTGCGTGACTAGTATGAGACTCGCAAACCCACTAAACCCAGATTACTCCCCACCCCCACAGGCTCGGTATTACTTTGGCATTACTTCGAAGCTTTTTATATGTATATCTACCACTGACTTCCAGTGGTATGGTGTGTCACCCATTTTCATTATTCATCGCTTAACCAAAATTCGATCAACACCAGGTATACCGGCGACACTGCGGTTGATGACCGGTTTATACATTTAATATATATACATGCGTAAGTATTTTTATGCTTATAAGAATAAATATTACCACATGCTGCAGTTGTCATTTTTGCGTTAAAGCTCTCTTAGACAGTTACGGTAGGCAATAGTTTATGACCAAACAGAGTAAAGTAATACAGTCGCTTTCTTCTGACGAAAACGGCTACGGGAATTATCTTTGTAAATAATGTTTGTACTTGCAAACAGTCATAGCCAACCACGTTGAACCCTCTTGAGAAGGAAACAAAATTTTCATAACGCAGAGAATGCGAATTTTTTGTAGCTATAGTAAAATGTCACTGCATATTTAATATTGTTGCATGATTTATTAAGAAAGATCTTTTTTTTGTAGCTACAACACTTGCGATAACAACAAATTAAACTCGATGCTCACCAGTAGAAAGGACCTAGTGCTAAATTCCCCGGTAGACTTTGACCACGATGGTACAATACGATATCAGGTTTACTTCTATTCTTAATTGTAGTTTCCCGTTTGTGTTACAACTCCATATAGCCACATGGCTAGTGCGAAGCATATGTACACGTTGCCGTTCAACATAACCATCCATTGCAAATATATCAATAAAGTTTTGCGTCCAAACTACCACCTAGCGAACTTTAAGAATCTGGCAGCGACACTCGAATGCACAAATTAGAACACCTTGTTTAGATCGTCTCCTAATGTGGAGGACTCCTATACTAATGTAGCCAGCTTTTTAAACTTTCTTACAGAGTTGATAATCCACTATTGTCAGCCCTGGCGTCGTCAATACAGGCATATGTTAATCGAGTTATCAAGGCAGCTGGCAAAATTGCCGAAGTCAACTCCAGGCTACAATAGACTGTCCAACAAGCTACATTAGATCAGGTACGATACGCGCCAGACCTACAGTTTTCCAAATCCTTTTTTTAGGTACTCCAAGGAGACATCTTTTATCAAAGAATAAACATGCGACGTAGCCCCTCTCAAGGAAGGCGTTAAAATGATTGATGGAAATTTACATAAGGCTTCATACCTTCTTCTGGTGCACCCTCAAGCCCAACCTACAATGCCTGAATTATATCAAAACCACTCATAGTGCAGCAGGCTTTGGCTTTCCTTCTCTGCATTGGTTCGTGAGGTCAACTGCGTCCTGGCCAGCCTCTTGCCGATGTTGTCCAGAGAATTGGCAGACACGCTTACGGATCTACCCGCAGTCAATCCGCCACTTGAAAGCGTCAAGGTCTCCTTAGACTTAAGAAGATCGTTCGTGACAACAGTCTACATATAAGAAAGGACGACTAAAGATTATAGACTAGTAGCAGGTCAAGAAAAATCTTAAGTCCAGGCTCGCGCTTAAGTCCTATTCTATCGGCAATGTTTTCTTAGAATCTAGCCTTGCTATTTAAAGAAGGGTCAAAAAAAGTATTTCGCAAACAATTTGCATTTACAAAATGTTTACCATATACATATGGGCATATTTCTTACAACAATCTCTTTTCGCGAGGCTCCTTCGCAAAAGCGTCCAACCTGCTGTTGTAGAGTACTAGATCATTCACGCACATGGTGAACCTTTCGGCTGGATGCCGGTTTTACACGCAGTTCGGGAAGTCTACGACGAACAATGCAAACAACAGAGGTTGTCGAGGAAACTGCTCGATAGTTGGGTGTTCTGCTATCTCGTCGCCTAAAATTGTCACGTTAGATTGCAATATATTTTTTATGATTATTGAAACATGCTTTGGGGCTCGAATCCTGGCTGGATTGAGCAGTGCACGTGTCCTTGCTTATTCTACGTCAGTGTTCCTTTAATGTCCGCAATAATGGTGCGTGCCGGTAGGTCGATTTCTGAGCATGGAATGTGTGCTACTCGTCGTGGGGTGCCTCTTTGTACTCGACGAATGAGATCAAGTTGCCGACCAAAGGGGTCGTTAGCAACTTGTACGCACAGCTCTTCCTGGTGATACTCTACCAGGAGAGTGGTTTGGTCAGCGCTCCTTTGCTTTTCGGAATAGGAGCATGACGGGTTGTCTCAGGCTGCGGGCGCTTTTTCAGTGTAAAGACCTTGTAAACATTGTCGCCGCGTAACGCAGCTGTCTGTTGTAGATGCGGCTTATTGTGAATTCTGTTCGGTCCGCGCGCTGTGTTTTTCGTAAGTTATTGTGCAGCATCGTATAGTTTCTTCCAGATTGACTTTTTTCAGTGCGAATCCTCTCACGCCGTATCATTTGTGGATGTCGACATGGTCCTTGAAATCGTTCTATTTGTGTAGAGAATCGTAGAATCATACGTTTTCTACTGTGCTTTCTTTTGAAGCAGTCTTACGTCTTCCAGCCACATTTTTTCACTGCTCGGCCCGGTGTGGTATTTGTCCGTAAAAGAATCTTGCTTCTGCATATAGCGGCCTTATCCTAAGCCGCAGTTATGCTGACTTTATTGTCTGCTAGTGACAAGTCTTGGCTTGATTGCATTCTGAGGTTCATCCTGAGGTTTGATTGTCGTCATTCTCATCGCTCTGCGTGTAAAGGGCAGGATTTGGGTGTACTGGTAGTAACTCGTCGCAGCTTTCGATATCATCTTTCTTTCAATCTGCGCCAAAGGTCACACTGACTGCTTGCAAGCTCTGCTTTGAGGGACATTGACGTGATTGCTCATTCCTAGGAAGTGCTCATACTTATATGGCCTGTTGGTTTATATATACTACATGTATATATGTTTTATGCTTCCTGCCAATTCATGGCGACTCTGGTAGAAGCCACGTTCCTTCTACACACGGCCAAAGACATCATCTGTCTTAAAGACATGACCTCGCGTCGATCGCCTGTAACGTCATCTATACGTTTTCCGATACCTTTTAGGATTTTAGCTGTACTTTTGCTAATGGGGGCCGAGTGGCTTCAAAATGTAATGGGTACAACGTGGTAGTACATTGATAGCTTGGTATACTTCCTTCGTTTTTCCGAATTCGCGCCCTCTGCAACCCAGATTTATCTGCGCTCTGGCGTTTCGTGTGACCATAGCGGAATGGTGATCCCGTCATCTCGCATCTCTCTTGTTGATGATTAAGCTATTCATTGTATCTCGTGCAAACTTCTAAGTTTTGTAAGCGTCAAGAAAATGTTGGCTCACGTGCTCTCTTAGAGGACCAGGGTCGATGTGGTATCTGCCACCATAGTTGCCTTTTTTTAGTTCAATCGTTGCAAGATTTCCGTTCCTGATGAGTAAGTTAGATCTCTCCGTTTATATATATATATATATATATATATTTTTTTTTAATAGGTTCAATTATATATATATATATATATATATATATATATATATATATATATACATATATCTATATATCTATATATATATATATATATATACACATACATATATATAGTATAATTTATTAAGAATACAAATGGAGCGACAATTGTCTCCCGAGAACGTGTGCACTGGGAACGTTACTCTATCTCATATAGAGTGGGTTGGGACCACTTCAGCAGCGTGCCGCGGACGGACGCCGCGTTCCCGCGTTGGACTTCGAGGTCGAGGCGCTGTCTCAAGAAAGCCGCGGATCTCTTGTCACCGGTTGCGAGGTTCAGCTGCGTGCCCACTCTGTGGAGAAGTTTGCGAGTGAGGCTTCCCGGGCCGCCCAAAGTCTCGAAAGCCAGCGGTTGAAACTCATGTGGATAACCTATTGATGCGTACTTTGCGAGCTTTCTCGTTTCGGCTAGATTACCGGCGTGGCCTGCCGAGATCGCCCCGCCACCGACCATTGAAGGTGCTAATGAGTCGGTGACAGTGGCATCCCAGACAAGCATCCTGCCCCTACTGAAGGGAGTAAGAGTCATCCCATCCGGGCGCTTGCCATCGTCGACGGAGAGACCCTGAGGCTCTAGAATGCAAGGGAAACCGCTTGATCGAAGCGCTCGGCCGAAGGTGTCGTTAATACCGGCATGCCTGGCCCGCCGTCCCGCACTCATGATGCACGATAACCCGTGATGGGCTAATTCGTCTACGGGGTGGCCACATTTACACTGATGAGGGGAGACTAGGTCACATCCGAGACGAAGACCCACCCTGATTCGGGTTGTTTCGTCGTCCAGGAGGGTGCCCAGTGGGGCACTTGGAAGTGCATGAAGCCAGGCTCCAGATCCTTTAGCAGCTACAGCTCGAAGGCGAGCCTTTGTGGAGTCGTTGACAGCTCCCGCAAGTAAGCCGCTATACGCTTCGTCGTATAAGAATGTGCTCCAGTCATGTTGGCTTAAAGGGTTTTCCGGAGCGTCCCTGCAAACTATCTTTAGCTCCTCGTACAGGCGTCTCTGGTGTTCCTTGTACTGACAGATGCCGGCTTCGTCTAATAGTGCGATGGCGTTGTTCTCGCATCGGAAAAGGGAGGAAACTATCGCTGGCCCTGCAGCTACGAGCGGATCCGGGACTCCCAGACCCCCCCTTGAGATCGGTAGTTGTGCCTGTTTTCGAGCGGAAGGCGCCAGCGATAGATTAAGGAGAGTCTCAAGGGCGTTTAGAGTTAACTCGTTTAATGGACGCAGATCGTCCAACCGCCCTGTTAGATCAGCTCCGCGAAGAAGGTGGGTGATCCTCGTAGCTGAGAACGACGATCGAAGTAAAAAGAGCGCGCGATGGGCGCCGAGTGGCGCGAGGTTGTTTGCGACGTCCTTCAGCTTGTTCTGCCATCTTTCAAGTGCGTGCGCGAGTCCTTCCGGTCGGAGGGGGACTCCCAAAAGCTCCAACTCATTGTCGTGAGTAACCTTACATCCGGGTAATAACGCTTGAAGGATGCGAAGGTCCGGGGCCTGTGCTGTATTACCTGTAACAAAGATTTCACATTTCCTGGGATTTAGCTCCAAACCCGAGGTCTCACGAAAATCAAGCACGCGCCGAATGTCGTCGGCAACCACGTCCACATCGCCCCCCAGAACGCCGTCATCCAGATACCAAATGTTGAGTGGGCTTTTAATAGAGTCAACTAGCTCTTTAATGCTCAGGCAAAACAGAGGGGGGGCCAAAGGATCACCCTGTTGCAACCCCGTGGCCGAAGCTATAAGATCATCTTGTAAGGCCAGGTAAGAAGCGGTGCGGTACGCTTGATTGACGTAGTGCGTCAGCTGTGGGCAGTGTGTCCCGACCGTCTTCAAGAGGTGATCTCGTCTTACAGTATTGAATGCATTCTTGAAATCAAGCTTCACGAGGACCCCAGGAAGCGTGCGCGATTCGATGTACGCCCGAGCGGCATGCACCGCGGCCTCAGCCCCGGCTGGTATGGCAAAGCCAAGCTGGTGAGGACCCGTCTCCTCGCCAATCCTAACTCTGGTCCGATTACATGCAATCTTTGCGGCTAGCCTGCGCAAGGTGGAGGAACAGGCAATCGGCCTCACTGACCCGTCCGTCTTCTGTAAGGCGAAAAGCCTCGCTCCAAAGATTATAGGCAGCAGTTGCGATGGAGGGGCGCCCCACAGAAGTAAGTCGACAACCTTTGCCAGTGCGCCCGCCAGCCGACCGGCTGTATCCCCCAGAGTCGGAGATAGTAAATCCATTAGCAGTCGGGGTCGTATAAAATCAAGGCCCCCGGCGGAACTCCTTGAAAAGCTCTTGACCGCGGCCATAACTTCTTCCCCTGATGTGGTGCAAGGAAGTGGAAGGCTGAGAGGGACTGGCCAGTCTAGGTCTGCTGGGGCCGGAGGGTGTTTTTCGCAAAGGGCCGTCAGGTGATCCGTGCTGGAAGCCAGGACCTCCGACGATCCGATCAGCCTGGCGGCTCCAGATACGTCGCCCTCGGTTAGCTTAAGAACGGTCTGGCGGACGCGATTATTCGTGAAAGTACGCTTTTGTGTGGGTCCCGGAGTTATGACCTCGGATAGGCGCGCTCCGTTGGAGAATTCACGTAAATTATGGCGGATTATAACAGAGAGTGATTGGGTGTCGTTGCGGGTAGGAGGCAGACGGAGAACCACTGGCGCGAACGAGAAGAGCGCACACCATGTATCGTTGTTGTTATTGGCTGTGACCCTTAAGAGGACGTTTGTCAGGGCCTCCGCCACCTGCTTCCTTACCGGTTTTGGGACGATTCTTACGAGTCTCAACTTCTTGGCTGCACCTTGAATATCTTCGATGATGCGGGCGGGTTGCTGTGTGTTGTTGTCGATTGGTGTGGGCGTGGGTGTAGATATGTTTGAAGAGGCCGATGGGTGTTTGGCTGCTATATGTCTCGTAAGCCCTCTTCTTGTGTATTGGCCGTTACATAGTGGGCAAGTTATTCGATGTGAGTGAGTCGATGACCCTGGCCCGCCACTGGCTATATTACTGGCGTCCTGTTCCGTCATTATTGCATTATATGTTTAAGACTCTTCAACATTGGCAGTAGCTGCAGGAGGGGTTCTAAAACCACAACTAAGGCCTTAAGTTGACCCAACAGGTCGGAACCGCCCCCTGACACGACTTGCGACAATTGTGTTACAGCATCCGCCGTGGCGAGAATAGGCCGTGCGGGTCTAGGTGCTCGACGTACCGCGGCACGGGTTAATCGGCGCCGTGGGGCGAGCGTCCCCTTGTTTGTGTAGGATCTTCCTGAGCGTTTCTTGGGCTTCTTGGCGGGGAGTGGCCTCGGCGCAGGTAGTAGCAGCTGCGGGTCAGGGTCCTCGGGCGACTGTGAAATACCGCGGACGACGTTGGCGTAAGTAGGTGGCCCTCCTGGATGTTGCGGCGCGGTGCCTGATTGCAATGTGGTGTTTGGCCGACTGCTGGTGATCTCAGCAGCCGGGTAAGTTACCCGAACCTGCTGCAGAGTTCTAGCCTCGAGAAATAATCTGTTTCTCTCTTTGAGATAGATCAGACGGGGGCAGGATGGCGACCCGGACGGGTGAGCTCCCCGGCAGTTGATACACCGCGTTTGATTTGTGCAACTTGCGGCAAGGTGGCCTGGGTTGCCGCATTTTCTGCAGACCTGCTGTTGCGTGCACCGTTCCGCGAAGTGTCCCGGCCGTAGGCATTTGTGGCACAACCTAGGCTGGTCGGGTTCGAGCACGACTTGGTGCGATTGAAATCCCAAGAATATTGATGTGGGGGGTTGTTGGGCAAACAACAGAATTACTTTACCCAGAGGGACCCTAGCCCCGGACTGAAACCGCGTAAGGCGCTTTACATGGGTGACCCCAAGCGGTGCTAATTCCTTTAACATCTCTTCCTCTGTAAGGCAAGTTGGGACTCCCTGAATCGTCGCCCGAAATGATGTTAATGACGGGCAGTGAGTCGACACCGCGAAGTCTCCAAGGTTGGTGACTGGTAGTAGCTTCTGGGTGGATTCTATATCAGGAAGCCACACTATGATCGACTTTCTGTCCCCGGATATCTTTGATTTGGGTGACAAGGCAAAGATGTGTTTGTAAATGGATAGAAGTGAACCCTCGGGGAAATCCGTTTTAGCACCTTCCGTCGTCTCTTTTTATATATATATATATATATATATATATATATATATATATATATATATATATATTTATATATTGAGAAAGAATTTTGCACAATTACTCCATCAGTTATGTTATTTGTGTATTGTCTCAAATATGGAAGTCTCCATGTAAGACACACTTTACTAATTGACCCATGAATATATAAGGTGGGTTCATAAGATACAAAACGACACCGTGATTACAGCTAATGTCTTTATTAAATTTGTTTATTTCATTACCAGCGGCCTGAACACAACTGTCCTACTGTTTCACGAGCTGAAGGATTCCCTGTTGTTAAAAGTTTTCCGGCTGTGACAAGAGCCAGTCCTTCACTACGTCAATCGTTCATCGTCCGGATCGAAGCACCTTTCATTATTTTAGGAGTAGGTGACAACGCGTGCTTCCATTGCATGCTGTCTTGCTTTGTTTCCAGCGATTCGCTCTAAAAAGCTGGGTCTTAATGATGCCGGACCAGGTGTTGTAGTGCTAGCCCCTTACGCAGTTTCTTTTGCGTTTCGCTGAGCTTTTTCATAAGGATGAATATCGGCCGGTTGAATACTTTCCATGGTGAGAAATGTGATTACACCTCTAATATATATATATATTTTTTTTTGAGGAGGGTGAATGCTTTTACGCACGCTACGAGTACGGGGCATTTCCCCCTCTCGAGCAGTGTGGGACTCGACCCTAGCGGTTGGATGTTGGTCCGCCAAGACCCTAGCCACTAAACACTACTCCCCCCTTAAGCTTCACTCTCTAATGGCCCAGTGAATGGGCCGGTGAGCCTATGGGTACGGCGTCCCATTCTTCTTGCCATGCTCTTATCGTTTTTTCCCTCTCAACTTCTTTGCTGGACTCACTCCCTGCTTCACGCATCCTTCTTTTTTCGTTTACTATCAAGTCCCAAAGTGGGGAACCAGCCAGTACCAGGGCTGCGTTTGTGCAATTGATTCGGTAACCAACATTAATAGTCGTCGCCGACACTACCGCGGCCCGCATGAATTTGGATGGATCTTGCCTACAGCGTTAGCCGCTTTAGCCGCCTTAGCCGTGCATTTCCTGATGTGACTTGTGCCCCTGAGACCCTTATCTAGTAGGACACCAACGTATCTGGCTTCTGTTACTTGCTTGATCTCCTGGCCCGCCACCATCAGTTTTGTGCTGCCCAGTATTTTCTTTTTGTCAATAGAATGGCTTCACTCTTTTCCGGGGCCAGCTGTAGCCCAGCTCTATCCATCCATCTCTTTGTCGACCGGAGAGCCATGTTTGTCTTTAACTCTAGCTCTTTCTCTGTTTTTGCTTAAATAATAACGGCCAAGTCATCCGCGTACGCAATCATCTCTACTCCCTGTGGGAGATATTTCTGTCTCAAGACGTCGTCATATGTTATGTTCCAGAGCAGAGGGGCCCAGGATTGATCCTTCCATCCAAAACCACCTCCGCTCTCTTCTAGTCATTAGGCATTTTGCCACTTGCCAGCGCCTTAGTGAGTATATTGTCGCTACCAAATCCAGGTGTTCGTTAAAGAGCATTTTCACCGCCAAAGGCGGAATGCCGTCGGGCCGTGGGGACCTCCCTGGCTTTAGCCTCTCAGCAGCCATTATTACCTCTGCACGCATGATAGGCGGGAACTCTTCTGGGGTTGTCTCTCTTCTTACAGAAGTCTCCCTGTTAAAATGTGCGTCTTGTGGAAAGAGTTAGTTTAAAATCTGTACGACCTCTGTGTCTGGCAGTATAACTTTTGGGGCTTGTGCGCCTATATATATATATATATATATATATATATATATATATATATATATATATATATATATATATATATATACGTTTTAATCAAATAGGCGCATAAATAAAGATTAATGCTTGATCAACAGGAATATTTGGCGTACAAAAACACGGGTTTAAGTCATACTTGGGTTTCATGGTGCTAACGGTAACGATAGTGAGAATATGAATGACCATTTGGATTCGTCTTTTATCGGCAAGGTGTTCATTATCGTTCATGTGCAACTTATGTTTTTATATATTTGTGTTTGACCATTATGCGTGTCTGTTAACTGTTAGAAGGATGTTATGCAGCAATTTGGTTAGAACGTACCCCTTAGTATAACTGCTGCAAAGGTTACTGCCATGAATACCGTATATAACACACAAATCAGCTGATTTTTTTTAATTATATGCAGAACGAACGAGACCTCATTTTTGTGCTCTCAAAGGTTCTTAAGCTCGCCCCAGCAGGCCGACCTCCCACATGTTCGGTGAGATTGATTTTACGTCATCAGCTGGTTATCAGCGGGGAGAGACGTACCGGCTCGTCTTCCTCTTAGCCTGCTTCTGCATCAATATCTCAAGAATGTGACATCCAAATCTCTTTATCCAATAGGGCTCTTCTTGACAACAATTGTTCGATGTTGCTCAAAAGCATCAAGCGACTTAGAGCGTTCCAGCAATTGAACCAGCTGAAGCTCAAGCGTTCGATTGGGGGACAAAGAAAGAGAGAGCAGGTGATCGTTGAGCTTAACAACAAGCTACTGGGACCGTAAACTTTTTCGGATTGACTCCCAGCCAACATTTAACATTCACAGATTTGCTTTCTAATGGCTTCGTAAGACGGACCACATAAATACAAATGTGCAACGGTGGGAATCAAGTTTAGACCTGCTGAGTACGGCTCGACGTGTCGGCAGTAAGCTAGCTAGTCGTCGACCAATTCCGCATCACTAGTGGTTTCAGACTTTGCATTGCCATGTCTGACAGAGAAAGAGAGAAATGCCCACGTGATGGAACATGGGTGAACGGGGCCTGCACCGGCTTGCCGTTGCGATGCCACTAATGACATCCTCGGTCGCGCTTTCAGACAAGTTGGCTACCGTGTTACGCTGGAGGAGGTCGAGGGACAACAGGCCTCCACCGGATGGCCTTACCAGCCGGAGACAGTGACATGACTGTCTCCGATGGCCTTACCAGCCGGGGACAGTGACATCACGGTCTCCGACACGTACGCCCTCTGCTATCGTAGAATAGCTAGAGCGGGCGTCGTTCATATTATTTATAAACGGGTCCACAAGTCATACAGTGGACGCAACGATCGAGTTGCTCTGCACAAAATTTTCGGACCGTGTTATCTCCTCAAAAGTAGACATTGATCTGAGTGATCAGCTGATCGCACTGCCGTGCGGTCGTGTTTTGCTTGTGCTCCGCTGAACTGTGGTCAATCCGGTGATTGGGCGGCGTTTCTAAAGCAAAGTTGTACCGCGAAAACTGAGCACAGTTCTTAGAGCTTTCTGGATAACACCCATAGCTCTTACTGTCCTGGAAACATCCAACAGATAATGCGGAACTTTCACGCCGTTTGACTGCCGTTATGACTTACAGCTTTACTAGCGCACACGGCAACACCCGCAGCAGCCCTGTCTATGTTTCGCACCAACTTGAAGTCCAAACTTATCAGTGAGTGTGTACGTGCGTACGTTTTGAGTGAAAATCAGCGCTTAAAATTTTAATTTTACACCATTTTTAAAACCGTATCTGGTTGAGGCACTTATAAGACATCGTCAGTTACCAAAGCAAGTGACGATATGGCTAAGCAGTAGGGCCCCAGATTACCGACAATAAGTCCCTGGTTCAATTCCTGGTAAATACAAAAAAGTTTTTATTTTTTGTGTTTTATCTGGGTCTCTTTTTAGCGCTTTTACGCCGATTGATTTTAGTAACACATTTTTAGCGACATTTTTAGCAGTGATTTTACGTTTTTACGAGTCCCAGCTAGTCAGTAATAAGATAATGGCTCATGCGGGCGACATCTGCTTCATCTGCCGAACAGGCGCAGAATCCGAGCCTGTGACACTCCTATGTGGCTCGTGCACGAACTGGTTCCATACATCGTGCATGCAGCAAACAGGCGCGATATCACAACCGTGGAACTGCCTAATTTGTCGACTTGCCGGCGGACAAAATACAATTGTGGACCGAGGCGGCGTGATATATCAATGCATGAACCTGCTATCCACCGATCCTAGATTAAGTTCGTTGAATTCGGCTTTGGCGTCCATCTTCCGTCACATCGCTCAGCTCGAGAATAAGATGATACAACAGAATCAACTGATTGAAAAACTCCAACAGTCGGCACAATCTGCTCCAACCCCATCGTTAGTTGTCTCACCAACTGAGGCCGAAATGGAGCCTGCTCGGAAACAAAAGCGTGTCTTGCTTGTTGGAAACGATGTTAAGCTGTTCCAGAAGAAACTTCGCTCCCTTCTTCCCAAAAAACTGGACATCAGAGTTATCAAATCATCAGGCCAATCAGCGGAGGATATACTGAAACGAGCCATGGCAGACTTGGATATCGAAAAGACCAGCGCAGTCTTCTTTCATCCAGGTGACTACGAGGTGTTGCAACTAGAAGGCACCAAAATGTTATCAGCTGTCCGTGGCTTTGCTGAGTGGTTAAAGGCAAACCACCCTGATTCAGAATTTACGGTGCTTTCAGTGCCTGTGACAATCCCAGAGTACTGTCAAAAAGCAAATTCTGATCTGCAGAGTCTCTCTGAAGGCAACCTGCTAAAGTACATGCCTCTGACAAAAATTCAATCGGATCTTGTTCGATTTAGTCAAAGGAAGTACGGCCCCGAAACGGCAGATCAAATAGCCCAAGCAACTGCCAGAAGCGTCGCACGTTTTTTTAACACTAAGTTAGAAAAAGACGTTTTAAAAAAGGATTTTCCAAACAGGAAACTTGCAAAAAAGGAAAAAGTGGCCAGGGTTGCCCCGAGCATCGTAGAGCCGCCAAGGGAAAAGGTTTGGAAACCCGCTTCTTGGCCAACAACCCTGAGGAATCGGCCAACAACCCTGAGAAATCGATCAGCACGGCCAGTGGAACAACAACGTCAGACTATAGCACCTCCGAAACCCAATCTCCAAGAGTTCGTCATGAAAATGATGCAAGACCTCAAAGAGCTCAAAACAGTGTTCAGCTCACAGCACAACAACTGGCGGACGCCGAAGGCAAGCAATCAAAACAAACGCAACCACAACTAGTAATATGCCAATTTAACTGCGAAGGATTTCGAAGTATGAGAGAATCTGGACTATGTAACCAACTATCAGGATTCGACGTCGCTGTCCTGACAGAAACCTTTTCCGTTCAACGTTTCGACGTACCCGGGTATTATAGTTTTCACTGTTGCTCTCAACGAGTCGCTCGCGGTCGTCCCACAGGTGGCGTATCTGTTCTTACTGGTCCTCGCCTTGGAAACATGAACCTGCTCTACTCAGAGAATAATGTTGTAGTCCTTTCGTCATCCACACTTTTGTTGATTGCCATGTACAGCAGTGCTAACTCGGGAAGCGGTGACAGTACAGACCAATTACTGGAGAAGATTAGCATTGCTATGAGCTTCGTTGACGTTGGTCAGACAATACTGCTAGCTGGGGACCTCAATTGTCGGCTGGAGCAAGACCCTCCGAGTGAACGGACTACCGCTCTGTTAGAGTCACTCGATGCATACGGCTTGTGGGTGTGTACCGATAGGGGCACCCCCACTTATTATGCCGATGCCAACCTGCAACGGGCTGGCTCTATGGGGAGAACGGGATGCTCAACAATCGACATTTTTGCAACTTCAGCCCCACCAAATTGTGTGACATATGAAGGGCCGGCTTTCCACGTCTTACTGACGGGGATTAAGAAACATATCCCCGTGGTTCTCAAGCTCTCTATCAAATCGATTAGTGCAAATAAACGACGCACCGGCGTAGGAAAGCGCCTTGATAACAACATGGTTATTTCGCTGCTTTCTCGGATTAACCCGGACAGGCTACAGCACGGCCCCCTTGATGAGGCAATAGCTGAAGTCACCACCGTCCTTATAAACTCAGCTTCTAAATCACTTCCAAATATGCGGCGCTCTCCACGCTGGTACGACAGTGAATGCTTTGCGCTGAGGCAAATTCTACTTAGAGCCCTCCACCAATCGTCATATGACCCAGCTGCGGCGGCTATTTACTCAATCACACGACAACATTATCGGAAGCTTCAAGATCTCAAGAGGCGGTCATTTGCTGACCATCAAGAACGCCTCCTTATACTAAAAGCACAACAAGAACCGCACCTCATTATACGACAGCCTCACAACTTTACGAGCTGTCCAATCCCATCTGAAAAGCTCTTGGGCCACTTTCAAGCAGCTTTCACCCACGCGGATACGGTACCTCTCGAGATTCCTATTTCGTACGAGCTCGAAACTCCCGAGAGATTTTTCTCTGAGGCTCTTGATGAACCGTTTAGTCTAGACGAAGTCAATGTTGCCCTCGCTCGCATACGAAATAACAAGGCATTCGGGCCAGATCTTGTAAGGAACGAACACCTTCGGCAGGGACATCTCCTCGTGCCTATATGGCAGTCCCTTTTTAACAGATGCCTCTCTGAAGGCGCTCTGCCAGCCAAGTAGTATGAATGCCTTCTTAAGGTAATTCCAAAAGGAAAAGGAGATCCTTCGGACCCTGCTGCGTGGCGGCCGATATCAAAAAGAAGTTGTGTCTACAAACTACTCTCAAGCATACTGACAAGACGTCTCACGGATTTTCTGACAGCACTGGGGTTTCTTCCAGATGAGCAGCATGGCTTCAGGACCGGGCGTTCCACTATCTCAGCCTGCGAAGTACTTCTCGAGCAGATCACAATCTCATTAAACCGGAAAAAACTCCCGTTGTTTGCGGTTTTTATTGATTTAAAATCTGCCTTCGACATTGCACCCCGTAACATTGTCTTAAAGAAGTTGGGACAGGCCGGAGTCGGACCGCGAATGCTCACTCTACTCTGCGCACTTCTGAGGGCTAACCAAATTATCCTCGATGATGGTGTGTGCGAGCATAACACGTTTGATCAGACGTCTGGGTATCCGCAAGGCGACAATCTCAGCCCATTGCTATTTATAACGTTACTCAGTGATCTGCCACGCATCATGAAAGAGCGGCACTCAACGGTCATGACCCTGCTCTACGCAGATGATCTGGTAATATTCAGCAGAATCCGTACTGACCTGCAGGCTGCTCTTTGCACACTGGATGAATATTTCTCGCAGAATGGCCTCATAGTAAACGTGTCAAAAACCAAGGCTGTTAAGTTTCGGCGTGGCGGGCAACGAGCCCGCGCAGATAAACTGCGATTTCACGGTGAGCAAGTGCAGTTTGTAGAGACCTTTTGCTATCTCGGGGTAATTTTCTCGTCTCGAGGTACAACTTTTTCACAGCATGTAACTGAGCGTTGTAGAAAAGCACTTATCGCGGCAGCGGGTATCAGAAACCCAACACAGTTGTCCGTCCGGACGGCGATGACATTATTTACGCTCAAAGTGGCATCAGTAGCTGCATACGGAATTCAAGTGACATGGAAGCATCTTAGCACTTCGCAGTTATGGCAGTTGGATAGGGTGAAGCCAGCCTTCTTGAAGCGAGTACTTGGCCTTCCGTCAAATTCGCGCAACAGATTAGTGTACATGCTCGCGGGTTCAGTATCATTTATTGATGAACTCGTAGACCGCTTTAATTTGCCGCAGACAGTCGCTCTGGAAACGTTTCGGCATGAGTATTCTCAAAAAGTGTCTCTAATTCCCAGAGAGTTTTATCTATCACCAGCTATGACTAACCAGGCCTGGAAGGACGCTCTCCGGCCATGTCGTCACCTCACTACTCGCTACAGTGTTCACGGATTTCATCATCTACTATGCCGGTCTGCTGGGTTTCATGAACCCAAGGAGGACTGCAGATGCCGTCGTTGTGGCGGCCCATGTCCCCTCTACCACCTACCTGATTGTACGGAATCCGTGTCGCTTTCTCAACTTGAGCGAGAATGCTCGTAACTCATTTTACCATGTTTGTTATATATACCATGTTTGTATTTACATACCCAAACAGGGTGAACTTTAAATAAATAAATAAAAAAGTAGACATTGGCTGATCGGCAAGATCTTCGGATTGAACACATCAGACCTTTTTTTATGAGTCAAAATGTCGCCTATAACTATTCCAAAAGGATAAGCAGGAAGGGTTAGGAGGACAATCGCCATATCTTGTGTCCCACATATAACGCAAAACGTTCAGCTTTGTCGTAAAATAACAGTAAACATGTTGGATTTAAAAAGACAACACACCGGCGCTCTGCTGCCCGCACCTTATATATATATATATATATATATAATTGTTTAAATATTTTTTAGTATTATTCTACAATTATGGGACTCAAACATGTACCTGCCTAGGAGCATCCCGAACGCCACTCCTCAATCCAAGGGAGCCGATAATAGCGGCGGCGTTTTTCCTTCACACTGCAAAACTCGCCCTCGCGCTGATCACCCGTGTTGGCACTACTTTTGACACCTCGGTCTTTGAAGACTATATCTGTGGTCTTGCTTGGTCGGGCCCACCGTTTCCATGGCAATGGGTACGAAGTAGTATTTTCTCTTCAAATCAGAGTGCTTGCGTATTTTTGCGATCTCGAAATGTCCGGCAACCAACCTTGACCTGATGGCGCTGTGCATCAAGTATGACGGAGTTACTGAACATGATATCGTGGCATACCATACCAGGTATTTGGCCTTGGACCATGGCGACATAGTGACGCCGATGATGGTAACATATATATATAACACATATATATATATGCAAACAGTTTGATCAAAACAGGTTCGACTGGTAGCTAACAAAGTGAAGCAAGGAATATGAAATATGTTTTGTGCATCCCCAAAATCGCCTTACCAAATAGAATTTGCCTGACCTAAAATTTGCAACACGCCCACCTTGTCTCGTCTTGAGACTTATTTCGTCGAAGATGTGCGGCACGATTTTACTGACTGTATTAAGTACTTACTAATGACACTCAAAGCGGAATAAAAGACTAAAGTTTGATCTACTTTGATTGCTGGTTGTAGCATGTATTGTTTACGCATTGCCAGTGTATAAGTTCGATTCCAATTGGCATTCGCCCGTAATATGTCAGCGTACGCTCCAGTTGTGCATCAGTAATGAGCGATACAATCGCTATTAAAATATATTTGACTTTCGAAAGGCAACGAAAGCTTGCGGCGGCAAAAAACCACAGAAGCGTCACTACTGGCTACAACATCAGCAAAACAAATACGAAAACAGTAACGGCAGCATTTTAGATTGCAGTGAGTGGCACCTGAACGTCGTACGTGAACATGCACGTATCTGACGTTTTCATCTAGTCGATCTGATCTGCAGGACCAAGAGATCTTCTTGATATATTCGATAGTCGAAATATTTCGGCAACCCGGCGTCCAGACAGGCAGGCAGACAGCGAACACTGACTGATTCTGATATCGGCCGACTTTTGACAGCTGAAATTGCGGCTAGATGTAGTCAGATAAAAAAAACTCTTGATACCACAGTAAAAAGAACACACGTACACATTGATAATTGCCGCAGCTGCAGCGGAAACAACAGGCAGCGAAACAATTTCAGCAGAAAGAGTGGCACCTATCGCTAAGGGATCAAATTAGGACGCTGACACGAACGAAGACGGGCAAGTGGCAAATCAAAAATTGCCACTGTCAAGAGCTTAATCAGGAAAGTAAAGAGGTGAACGTTGTATAGTAACATTAACAACACATTGTCGTTAAAACCAACGCTGTCAGTAAAAACAACAAAAACAGCAACAGCAACATCTATAATATTCATATGAATAAACGGAAACTTCAACAACAATAGTAGAAACAGCAACAAGACAATAACAATCGTTTATGACCGGCAGCCAACACAATGTGAAAATGGAGAAGTGAGACGAAAATGCTTTCAACTATTAAGTTAGGTACACGCAGATTAGTTACAAGGATTCTGGATGATCATACGTTTCCGATCTGTACTTTTTGTTTTGATTTATTGCTTAGAGACATTCGCGCCGATTTTACCGCTATTTTAGCCAGCTCTCGGATTTGCTGCGTTCTGTGAAAAAGAGTGCATACTTCAAAGCATTCTTAACTACCATATCTCATTGCGCTCTCACGAACACCGCTCGTATTTCCAGCCTATCTGCTTTGATGCTTAGTCACCTTATTGTATAGTAGGAAGTTCACAATATTCTGTCTTTCAAGTACGAAGCCAAAGTGAACGTTCGCTCCTTGAGGTGGAAGCGTTTGATACTCTCTATCCATACTCAGGAAACCGCGACGTTGATATCGGTATTATAACTGAAACGTGGCTATCAGAAAGAGCAGTTTGTCCGGTATAGACATGTTTTATAAAGGTACTCCGTTCCCTACGTGCTTAAAATTGCTGAGCGGTACACCTACCGAATTACGGCTGGCAGTTAATAAATGTGCCGTCCTTTATTTTAGGCGGAATACTCCAGGCCAAAACTACAACAGTGACGACCACTGAACTCAGTAAAAACTATAAACAACCTAGGTGTTATTACTTCAGTTAACGTTAAGTACTTGGAAGGTACCGCTGACGTAGTTCTGCGGGTATCTCAACGAGCCAATGGAATAGCACGAATTTATTATCAAGGTCTCAAGCCGTTGCATAAGCTTGTTCACATTTCGTGTCTTGTCAATTTGAACACATGCGTCTTCTGTACGGAGACCTGCTCTGGTATCAGAAGAAATTGGTACGAATGCATACGGTCCAGGGCAAAATCGCATGAAATCGCGAAGATCGTCATTCGAAATGTCAAGAATCGCCGCTTTTATGCTTGTTCCATACTGGCTTGACCACGACTGATCAAATCGAAGGTACATTTGTATTGTGCTTTCATTTATCATTCCGTCGGTTCGTGTAAATAGGTGATAATCGCATGCGGGATGAACACTGTCGATAGCCCCAGTTGATGATAATCAGCTACTATGTGGCCAATAGTAATTGCGTGTTCGTCCGATAATTTCAAAAAACGCGTACATGACAAATATGTGCTGTTAGACAAGTCATCACGTCATATTAATTGCCGGAATAATTACGTGAAAGACGTGGGCGATGAACCGATCACCAGTACCGATTGCAACAGTAATATTAGTTGTAACAACCGAAAGGCAACTATAGCAACTACGAAGGTTATTAACAATGATTTGAAGTCATGCGAATATGCAGTGATAGTCCTGGCAGTACTAAAAATATTCTTGACCACAGCGCGAATGTGTGTTCACAGGTCAACATGGCTAGAGACGCGCAATAATAGCTAGGTGTTGTGTAGAGCTACCACTATTGAATAATGAGGATGAGTCGCTGCCTTCATGAGCTTCTTGATTGCCGATCGCACATTTTGATACTTCGCCTCTTTCGGTTTGACGGAGAAGCTCTTCCACCAGCACTGTTGTTGCTACTGTCACCAGGACGGCCGCTGTTACACTACTTCTCACTACTAGTGCTACACCAACGTGACTCATCGACGTGCACTGCACAAACGATAACTGAAATGTCAGATTCAAATCGACTGCCAGTAATTACATAGATAGATAGTTATGATCATAATGATAAGTATGATGACCATGATACATCATGATACAATTCTTTGTCGTGAGTTGAGCATTTGGTAGTGCGTTGAAGCAACTTAGCATGATATAAAAAGAACAAATTCAGTATATCATTCTAGCTGTACGAATAATTCATAAACACATACATATTATATCAAAGCATGATGAACTTGACCTATTTATATACCTAAGATTGTATCAAATTTAGTGTAAATAGCATAAATGTATATACTTGCCTTTCTCACAATCATGCCTTCATGCATCATAACTTCAAGGGTAGACAAATTACCTGTCTGTAGATACACATATGCTTATACTGAAAGCACATGCAACAAGTACCTAAACAGGTTTTTAACAAAGATATTTCATAGATCAATGAATGCATCCCTAGCTCGGCGACTCTATACGAGCAAAGGATCGAGAACCTCATCTGAGTGCGGACGTTTATAGGGTCAGGCTACGCCCGTCTCCTCCAAAGGGACGGGCGGATGACCCTACGCTCTACAATGTCACCGGATCGGAATTCTCTTAGATAACAAGTCGGTGAGAATCACGGTCGGAAAACATACCTGGTGTACGCTCTCCTCTGCGTCTGCGGAGAAGTCATATGGCCGAACGTAGGCCACAGGATGTTCTGTACCGTCCACTCAACTAATAGACCACTCAACTATCCAGTAGCTTTCAGTGCGTCCGGGAACACTTCAAACATGACATTGAGTGTCAAAGAAACCTGACGGTCTAACCTTAATTTTATTTAAGAGCAGTCGCACGCTGGTTTGGGACGAACAGTTACTGACTCATTAGAACGAGAGTGGAAGACCGCGGACGGATGGAAAAGCGCATTCAGACAGAAGCCCACCGTCCTCCAGAAAGCACAAGGAGCGACATATTGGTGCAAGTTGTAGTACCATTCACAGGGTACTAAGCGAATACATTCTTACCGCCTGGCATATTTACAGACGTGCAACGAAATCTCCACAGGCGCTGCAAAATGTGTATAGCGGTTTGCGAAAGCATCTTCCAGCAACTAATGTGAGATATTAAAAAGTGGTGTGTTTCTCTAGAGGTATGACGAGTGATTTATCTGAATAGGTTATTTATGCATGCACTTAATCTTAACATGCCCGCCCCAAAAATTAAGTAACTCTGCAATCACGGCTCGCATCGCTATTGATTTGGTACTAAAAGGGGTTATGCTTCTGAGGTATTAGACGTAAAATTAAATAAGAAAACTTCAATTTTTACGAATTTTTGCATGTCGCATCTTTTAGCCGGCATCATACGCAGGAAGCTGACTTTTCTCACGAACATGATTATAGGTTGAGTTTTTTTCTGATAAGAGAACTGGTTGTCTCGCAATTACATACGTTGTGCATCTATGTCGGGCAGTAATCGCAGTATCACGGATTTTTGTCATTTGAATCTCACTTTGAAACAAGATTTCTCCAAGACCATGCTCCATGGCAACAAATATCTGCTTTATCGAGCTTTACAATTTCCTACATGGTCTCGAAATTATTTTTAAGCATTTTCGAGAAAATCACATATATATATATATATATTTTTTTATGACTATTTGTAAAATGCAATTGCATATGCGGACATAGCAGAGAAGCTCCCCGCAAGCGCGGACCAGTAGTATGCAACAACACCAGCAGACAACCAGTGATGTCCCCGTCCCCTGGTAGAGAGCTATCTGCTTATAGGATCAAACAGTCAGGGGAACGAGTCTACTACCCATGGCGGGTGTGAGCCACGGGGAGGCGCTAACAAAAATAGGAGGGCTGACTTTGTGTTTGCCTGTAGTCATTTTTTAAAAGGCGCATTGTTCCAGTGAGATGTTTATCATTTTCTTATTGATGTCACATAGGGTAAACGTTGCCATGTTCCTTAGAGATCCGCTTGCGCTGTACACCTAATAATAATAATAATAATATTAAGAGGACGATTATTATCTTTATTGCTAAATAAGTGAAATAGTGAAGTGCGAACGTGCGCTAGACCTTCATTGCTCAGCAAATGGCGCCGAAAATGGAAGCCGCATACCCTCTACAAACAACCAAGGACAGCACCTCCCTAAAAATATGTCGCTCTTGTGATCTCTTCAATGTCTTTAGTTATATTATTGTAAGCAGTAGGAAAACGCATTAGCTAAACCAGCGTAAATGTTGGCGTACCGTACCTTGCGTTTCTATAAATACACTTTATAGAGGTACTCACGAATTCTCAACAACTTCGTGGAGCCTAAATTAGTTCTAGTATAACATTATTTGGTAAACAGCCACAGCGAAATTTGGTTCACAAATTTGCCTACATAGGACTTTTTTTTTTACTAAATACCTACAAACACAGAACTCGGTTGCGCCATAAAGTGTGCCATCTTTTTTCTAATGCGGTAAATATAGACTTCTGACGTGTACGAACACCAGGAATGGAACGTGCGTCCGTCCGCGCACACCAGAAGCCAAGGAAGTATTGCGCGCTAGCCAGGCCACGCCAATAATCATGATTTATTTATCGCATTATATTTAAAGCGTGTATTAATAAGAAACACATGTTTATAAATAATAAATTAATTGTGAACAAAAAACATAACTAATAAATCATAACGGCTGTGATGTCGCTAATGCGACGGCGGGTCGCATTAGCGACATCACAGCCGACGTCAGGATCGCGAAACTCTATTTCATGGCAGAGTTTGTGGTGGAACCCACGACGTGGATAGCGGATCATAATATTGTATTGGTCTCTATCAGCTATACGTGACCAGTGCCGTTGATCCGAAGAAGCTTCCGTGAACATCTTGAACTGTATTTATCAATTTTTTTTCTAACTGAAAAAGTGCAAGGGTTTCCGGGAGGCCAATGGAGGAATGCGTCAAAAAAAGTGGGTCCGGTCGGTGGGATAGAGTGCTCGGGTATAGAAATGTAGGAAATCACGGACTGCGACTCTAACAAAAAAAAGCGAGTCCTGATCCTGGTTCTGCAAAAGCCCATTTTCGGTGCTTCAAATTTTCTAAAAAAAAACTTGTGCTATAGATAAATATATGCGGTACACTTACGTGAGAGTGCCAGTACTCTCGTTAAAGGCGATTAAGGCGATATGAATAGTATGGTAATTACCTCATGATTAGTATCGCAGCGGTTGAACCGCAGTTTAATTTACGTACACAGGTGAGCGCCGTCGTACGCTGCCGAGCCGTATGTGAAGTACGTACGAGAGTTGACCACCGTCTTCTCCACGCAAACGAACAATGTTAGTTCGCACTTGAGCTATTTAGAAAATTGCCCTTCGTTGGAGAGCTGGAGTTTTCCTGTCGACGGCCAACAGGTGCAGATGCAAGGACGCGACTTGCCGATTTCCGCCTATTGTCAATGATGGTCAAAATAGCGACTTTACAACAATGCCAGAAATCAATACAGATTTATTGCGTTAAAAATTGCGCAACTGTCGTTATCTAAGCGGAAGCGGTCCGGTGAGCTTAGTTTACATATGAGACAAAAATAAAACAATATACACACACTATATATACGTGTAGTCAGGGCTATAGAGCCCTAATGATATGGACAATCTTTTGTTAATAAAGCAATTCATACAGGTATAGAGACAAGCTTTATATCGGAAGGTAAACAATTCCAGAAACGGAAGTACCATTAGATGTGCTTACCCATGGTAGGAATATCCGAAACTATGTGTAACGATAGAACTAGTAACCACTTATCTCCCGGTAAGATGTGCGTGTGCAGGAATTGAGTATCGAAGCAAATGGCAAGAGACCCTGCATTTCACACCAACCAATGCTTGTAGTATATAAATCACTTTCTTTTATGTCTCCTTACCGTGGAAAGGGCGTGAATTTAGCTGTGCATGCATAAATAATGTTAGATGGTTTCTTTGTTCTTTGTAGGATGCCACCGCAAACAGAAAACACTGATCGCCTGTAAGCAATGCGGATTGTGTAGTAACAATCGGTAATAACTGCCATATCGGATTCGGCTTGCGGACGTACTGAATCACATGTCATATTATCGCATAGAAAGTGCAATCCTATAACATATACATGTGTGCAATCCATATAATACGTACATATGCTTTATTTATATATTATGCACATATTTGCGATTGGCATGGTCAAATCTTGCATACTTAGGTGTCGACGGATAACAACAGAATTGGCAAATTTAGAATTCGATCTTAGCAAAGATCTCTGTTTTAAAACCAGTGGCATATCATTATTACACTGTGACTTAAGCAATTAAACACCATTGCATTCACTGAACATTTGAGAACATTTTTACAAATATTTGATCCGTTCTGAAAACGCTAGGGATCATCAAAGTAGGGACTCGGAAAGAGTGCGCGAATCAGCAATTCATATTACAGTAAAAATGTAAAAAAAGCAAATATCAAACCAGAGTAGAACAAAGTACAACTTGGAGATGTTGCTCACGACTCCAAGTCACACTTCATTGTATATCAACGGAGTACGTCAGATCTTGTAGTCGCATTTGTTTATGGTTGCCGCTGTTGTTAACGTTCGGCGGGTGCATAAAATGCTCATTCAGACTGAGGCCGAACACCTTGGAGCACGGGCATGTATGCAAAGGCGTCGGCTAGCCCAAAGCCACCTCCCTCTATCGTTGGATTCTGGACACCATTGGGGCTAAGACATTTGCTTCATGTTCGTCACTTGAGCAGAATACGACGGAGGTTACTGCCGTCACACCTGTGCTATCTATTGGCGTCAAAACGCCGACCGTTACGACCAGATTAGATAGTTTTTTGGAATAATTAAAATGTTGCCGTTTTTGATCTCCTGGGCATATACAAATCATCAAATGGGCTACCAATTTTTTGTTTTTTATGGCTAAAAATGTACCCGACTCCGTCAGAACAGATATTTAGAAGTTCTTGAACACAGTAATTTAGCACAATCGAGTGGAATTTAGATTATACCTTTAGTTTAGCCAACAACATTTGAACAGTCGGATATCGCAAAAGCATACAACAATATTCTGATGCATGTGGGCCTCGAACTTACAATAGGTGCAAATTTACCACACACTGACGTTGCTGATCATCGTCGTTATGTCTACAAGAAAGCATGTATATGATCACACTATTACCTCAACAGATAGCTTCGAAGTCTAGCGGTAAGTGCTGTTGGCGACAGTTATTCGCTGAACATACTTGAGACCTTCGTTGTATAGTGCGGTGCCAGTTTAAACTAGACGGAACATATACCAACAAAGGCGGGATATAAGCCACCGATCGGTTGTGATTTCACTGACATTCTTGCCCACTTTAGTTTAAGTTATGAATGATGATTCTGACAAAAAAGATCGAGAGAAGCCCTGGAAGAGGGATGCAGGCATGTGTGCTAACTACGAACTCACAAAATCAAATATTCCATTCGGTCAGGTGATCAGCTGTTGAACCAGCAAGTCGCATCGCTTGCGAGCTCCGTCTAAAGCAAGTCATACCTGTGTAATTGTGGTGTTTTCTTAGCAACGGTGACCAAAGACGACAGTGAGCAGTTCCTGGGATATAATGTGCAACACATCATCTCTTTAGTGCTCGAATTACTGCAACCGACATCCTACTACGGCACCTCCACATTACATTGGCGGTAGACTGCTATTAAACGATTGTAATCGATCGTTCGAAAATTCGTAATCGATTCAGCAACATCTGTGGTTTAACATTGAACTTGAAAGCCAACATCGTTTCACCCAAGCACTTGTTAAATAGCTTCTTCACAAGCTTTACAACCAACCGCGCTACGATTTGCAACGGCAGCGACGACAGCAACAACGGCAACAGCAACAACGACAACGACGACAAGAACAACATCGTCATCATCATCATCATCCTACTTGACTGACGCGTGAAGCCGCCAACGACACCTGCCGGCCACTCTGTGCTTTGTTGTTGTTCTATTTCTACCCTCTCCCGCCCCTCCTCCGCAGTCTGCTCTCTAAGCTTGTCGCGCCTATTGAAACGGGATGGAGGCTAAACATTGTACGGTTTGTTCTAAGCCAATTTCCCAAGGGCTGATGCATGTTTCATGTAGCAGTTGTGCGCGAATTGTGCACCTCACCTGTACAGGCGTTCAGCTCAGGGAAGGGGAGAACTGGGTATGCACTCTTTGCAAAGCTGTTGGAGAGTTTAATGACACTGGCTTACTGCCCGTAATTGATTCTGTCGTAAAAAGCTCACAAAACGGAGAGCTATCCACTGTCTTAGCGTGGCTATTCAAGCGAGTGTGCGTTCTCACCAGGGAAGTGGATGTCTGCAAGCAGCATTGCAATGCACCGCCGGCAACACTCGCATCTACAACAGCGCCGGAAACAATGGAACCGGCGATAAGAAGATCTATAATAATTGGGGATATGCTTCTTAAGGGTTGCCAGAAGCAACTATCGCTACTCAAGAAATTCAAAGATCTTCATATTTCACTTCGACCATTCAGTAATGATCTCAAGCAGATTTTTACTGACACATTGCAGGCCATGAGTGACACCTCGGACCCGCTACAAGTTGTTATTCATGCAGGGCATGCAGAGTGCATTAAACTAGAAACTGACGAGGCGCTCGCTTTGTACGAAGGCTTCCTAGTTGAGGCGAGAAACAAACACCCTGGGCACTCTCTTGTCCTGGTGTCAACTCCTGTTTACAGCCAAGAGTGTAAGCGTTTCAACAACGGACTTGCCAGCCTTGCTTACAAGTTTAGCGTACAGACCAAGTTTTTAGACATAACTAATACACAGGCAGCAACAGGATTATCTCAAGTATTCAGATACGACGAGATTTCGGCGAATAAGATTGCGAACGTTCTAGTGCGATATTCATGTAAATTTGTTGGAGTGAAGAATCCATTGCCGTCCTTGCTGCGCACTTCGAAGAAGACCTCCAACGTCAACAAAGTGGTTCACAAACAACAGACAGCAGTGTCAGCGGCTAGCAACGACGTCAAGAAACTGCCAAACCGCCAGATTCGTAATGGCAAACAAAGTACTCAAGTGCAGCAACGACAAACTAATAACAGAGAAACCAGAATCAACAGGCAAAACGCTAAAAACAACAACAGCCACTGGCAGCAGCAACGTAGACCGAACATCACTCGGACCAATCGTAATGATAATCGAGAGCGTAACCCGGGTAATTTGTTGGGGTTTCCCCCAATGATGACCAACCCCTACCTCTCATACAATCCGTTCGCTGCTCTATCCGAGAATTACTGGATGGGCATGGGCCAGTACCCATTCCAACTGCAACGCCCTCCCGTGCGAGGCAGACGCTGGAATTAAACATAATGCAGTGGAATATCGAGGGTGCCAAAACAGGTCTAGATCTTCTCCCGCACGCAGAATTATCCGCGTTTGACATTGTTATTTTAACTGAGACATGGTCTACAAAAAGCATAAACGTGAATGGATTTTACACTGCTGAGTGTCTGGCACAACACGCAGCAGGACCAGGAAGACCAAGTGGGGGCGTAGCCGTTTTGTACAATGGCAGATCTGGTGAAGTAACAATTCAGTATAATGATGACAACTGTGTCATTTTAAGTACCGATAAATGTAATGTCATTGCCATGTACTCAAGTCCCGCGGAGAGAATAATAGATCTGCTTGATAAACTGTGTCGGTCGCTCGATTCAGTTGATCTACGAAAATCAACTCTACTCTGTGGTGACTTAAACTGCCCAATAGATAAACCCAGCAATAGTAGGTGCAGATCGCTGATCAACACCTTACATGATCGAGGTCTGTGGCTTGTCACCTCTCCGGATGTGCATACATTTGTGGGACCACAGGGTAGATCAACGATCGATATATTTGCAACCAACATGGAAGAGACCTCCGTGACGTATCACGGCGTGCTGTCGCAACTAACAGCTTTCGGAGCCAAATCGCATCTTCCGGTTGGACTCAGTGCGCGGATGCCGGCGGAACCTCTAGTTCAACGGAGATTAAAATGGTCAAAGTCGCTAGACATTAATCGTCTTGTTCAATGTTCCCGAGAAATCTTGCCGCCTCCCAAAGAGTTTTCGGTTGATGAGTACGCCAGTCGAATTGTTTCAGTCATACGACAAAGCGTCTGCGAAAAGCGATCCAGGCGCAGCGTACCTTGGATGAACACAGAGCTGCGTAAATTTAAGCATTATGTTGTCCAAGCTTATATTCTATCCCGATTACAAGACATTATGTTGCCGTTATATCAATGGCTCAACAGGACATACAAACAGATGATCAAGTCAGCCAAAAGGGACTATGCTCTGAATAAAGAAAATCGTCTCATTCTGGAAGCCATAAAACAACCGTATAAATGGATTAAAAGCGAATCCCGGAATGTCGCTTGCCCTATCCCATCTAAGGAGTTAAGAGCGTACTTTGGGCAGATGTACGCAATCGATAATACTATCCCAGAAAACGTTCCTGAGCTTATTTCTGTGTGGGATGAGATGACTATGCAAGCCCGAGAGGGTATCTTGGCTGAGATAACTAAAGATGATGTTATCAACGCCATACTGAATTCAAAATCTCGTAAAGCACCAGGTCCAGATCAAGTGCAAAATGAACACCTGCACCAAGTTATGTTGCTGGTTCCCGCCATACACGCTCTATTCAACAAGATACAAGAATATGCATCCTTGCCCTCGTCTTGGAGGGAAATTATTTTGAGTGTCATACCGAAAGGGAAAGGTAACCCGCTCTCCCCGTCATCTTGGCGTGGTATTGCGAAGAAAAGTGTTGTGTACAAGCTTTTAGCTAGTATATTAACTAAGCGTCTGGAGGCGTTTCTCGACGACGTGGATGGCTTGCCGGAAGAGCAGCATGGATTTAGAAGGGGAAAGTCGACGATGACTGCTTGCTCCGTGCTTCTCGGCGAGATTCGAGCAAATCTCTCACAAAAACGGTTACCGCTCTACGCCGTTTTTGTAGACTTTAAATCGGCCTTTGACACAGCGTCGCGGAAGCTGATTGTAGCTAAGCTGGCATATCTCGGAGTACCGCTCACATTTCTTCAGCTGATTGCCTCAATCCTTCAACAGGGCACAGTTGTCCTCGATGACGGAGTGTCTGAGCACGAGCCTTTGGTTCAAACAACAGGGGTTGCTCAGGGGGACAATCTCAGTCCTCTCCTATTCTCTGTTCTGGTTTCGGATTTACCATCAATAATAACTAAACGACACAAGTTCGTCAAAGTGTTGCTCTATGCCGACGATTTGGTCCTGTTTTCCAGAAGCCGTTTTCACACTCAGCAGGCGCTCGCAACTCTGCAGAAGTATGTGAATGCTAATGGCCTGGTTATAAATGTGAGTAAAACAAAGGCTATTAAATTCAGGGGAGGCGGTCGGCTGGCTAGCGATGATGGGCTACACCTTCAAGGAAACCCTGTCGAGTACGTAAAACATTTCGCCTACCTCGGCGTCGAATTAACAACCACTGGGTTGTGTTTTACGCGACATATCAAAGAAAGAATCCGTAAGGGTTTTATGGCATTTCACAGTATTCAAAATCCAGTGCGGCTGTCGTTACAGGCAGCCTTGCAGCTATTTGATATAAAAATAGGCCCCACAGCTGGGTATGGAATACAAGTGATATGGCCGTACCTCAGCGCAGCGAACCTCGCTGATCTCGACAGACTTAAAGCTGCATTCCTCAAGCGTACCCTGGGTGTCCACAGAACAAGCCGCAACCGACTTGTCTACCTGGCGGCTGGAACACCTCTCTTCACAGAAACTTTGCAGCAAAGCTTCAACCTGCCTCACACTGAAGCATTTAGGCAGCACATCCAGAGTTGGGAGGCGAAACTAGCTGATGTCGATCCAGCCTTCTTTATGACGCCTGCCCTCAGCTCGGACACGTGGAAGGATCCCAATATGGCAAATCGTCATCTTACCCTTCGATTTGCTATGCATGGTTTTCACCATAAAATTTGTGTTCGACCTGGCCACCATGAAGCTGACGAATCATGCACTTGTCAACGTTGCGGCCATCAGTGCACAACATATCATTTACTTGAATGCTCCAATCCGGTTTCTGTAAACCGTCTAATGTAACAAAATATAATACCTACTATTTGGTCAATAAACTTGAATTATATATAAAAATCAAATATTCCTCTGCAACCAGCGTGCCTTCTACGTCCTACACGGTAACCTGGGGTGTTGGGGGTGCCGCCCTCGCACGTACGCTTTCCTATGTCTAGATATTTTAGGGTACTATGTTGGCAAAGTCGACTGAGACTGTTGTCACGTGGAGAAGACGCGTCGGCTCGGCTTGTCAACAGTGCACACTACACATAGGACTTTCCGCAGAGCGTGCTCTGAAGCGTGCGAAATGATTACTTTGTAGATGAGCGCTTATTGCTGGAGTAAATACGGGGACTAGCCATCCAGCTATGCGCCAATAAACATTAGTTGCCAGCGTCAGCTTGCTAGAACATCTTGCCTGATAAGCTGGAAATAAATTGTAGATATGGGTAAAATACATCTTGTTTAACTCATAATGGGGTGTAAACAATTGACTCACAATGAACGTGACGACTTGTAGATATTACAGCTTACATTAAACTAAACTACGTACTTTTTCTATTGGTGTGTCAGCAAGGATCTTTTTTGCCAAAGGAGAAAAACTTCAAGCTGCAAAACCTTATACATTAGTGGTAGTAATAAAGAACAAGTAGTACTTGTTTGAATCTAGTTTGTTAGAGGCTTAATGATAGTTTAAGCATTTGCAGAGGGGTGAATGAAACACAACAATCAAGCTTACTTCACCGGTGAATTACCAACAATTATAATTAGGCTACTTACACTAAGCTGTTGTGCTAATCGTAAAGCCTGCATTCTAATCGAAGTACCGGATGGGACGATGCAAGGCTTTGGACCCATTAGGATACCACTACTATCGAAAATCGCATGCCAGCTGGGAGTGTGCTCCGATGAGAAACGCGTTGACACCTTCCTATGATGCCAGAAGCTATCTACAACGCAGCAGTGCGGCCCTTGACATGGAGACGAATCGAGCTCGGACTTTTAAGCCTGAAGGTCTAACCGAGATTGACGGATGCGTGAGACTGTAGTACATGCTTACATTCAACGGTCAACGGTCGAATAACTGCAAGAAAAAAAAAAAGAAAACTTCAAGCCATTAAAATAGCGCCATTATAACTGACGAGTTGGTAGAGGATAAGATGTAGTAATTGGCATCTATCTCTATAGAAGTTACAGTAAAGTCCTTCAATTCAGATACATGTGATTATATCCGCTAGTCCGACAAGCGTCTTATGAGGTGCTTCCGTAATTGTAGCTGGCTTTTGCAAATATATGTGTTGTCTTCAGTGTGCTTGTTGTGTTATGATTCTGGCTACTCTCGTAATGCGCACAAGAAATGCATGAAACTTCCACACGAGGTCGATGACCATGACTGACGACGCTTGGACATAAAACCACACTCTTGAACGAAACTGCACTGCAGCTATTGAACGCCATGCCTAGATAAGCAGCGCCAAACGCGTTTACATTACAATCTTCGTTTATTGCTATAGCGTGTGTACTAACTATCCAATCAATGTGGAGGCATCGATAGCAGAAATATCGAATGGCAAACGGTGGAAACAATGAAGCAGTACAGCAATGTTATTATTTATACGATTACTTCAAAGGTCATCAATGAGGGTACTATGCTACAACGTCCCCCGACTTATGCAAACACAACTAGCTGTCTTACATGAATAGAATAGATAGTAGGAAAAAGCGGCGATGATGCTGCTAATAAATGATAATGGCATCAGCAACAGCACTTGGCATTATTAGCACAACCAATTAGGACAACTCACAACACTAGGAACTAATACAGCTATTACTACGAGAGCTCCTATACGAACTGTATAGAATTTCTCCTACTGCTGCTGCTGCTTCAGAAGCTCAAAAGACCTTCAACGCGAATAGCTATGAAAATGGCTTCGCTCAAACCATTGACGAGTCGGACGCTGGCAGAAACGCTGACAGAATGCGTAACCTAAAATTTCACACCAGAAAAACTCAGAAAAGTAACAACAATTTTACATCGACCGACACATCATGTGTAACCTCCTCGAAAATGCGTGCCTCCGTACGCGTCCGTATTTACGTGTCTCTTTTGCGATTTGTCTCTATGAGGAGGTTGGTCTGTCTGTTTCTGTATGTATGTATGTATGTCTGTACGCGTGTGTGCATACATCCATGTCTAAATAAGAAGATAAGTGTAAATAACTCTTACCACGATTGTTAATAGTAATAATAATAATAATAATAATAACTCATTTATTTGTTACAAACAATGCCATCACGAGCATCAAACAATAAGAGGGTTCCGCCCCCCTCGGTCAGTTAGCTGTCCAGAAACTCTGCTCTAAAGCAGCTGTAGTTGTAATTATCCGTTGTTGTTATTACGCTGATGATGACCATGTAGATTAGCGATGGTGATCCTGATGATGATGATGATGATACTGGTTGTTATTATCACTACTACTCCTACTACGACTACTACACCTACTACCGTTATGATGATTTTTGGCATTGTTGTTATAAGGTGTTATTTGGCTGGCACCCGCCGACATCGTGAAACGACAGAAGAACAGGCGCGGCGACAAGCGGCAGCGGAGTCTAAACATGACGACGACGACAACGGCGACGACGACGGCGACGCCTGATTCGTATGATTGTTGCCACTTCAATGATGATGGTTTCGTTGGCGCGTTCGAATCGTCGTCGTCGTAGTGTGACGAATTGCAACTGCTCGCCGAACAATAACAACAACAACAGTCACAACAACAACAACAACAACAATCACAACAGGAGCGCTCGACAATGGCCTGTTAAGTCGTGGCGGTCGTCAAATTGATCATGATCATCATGGCGATAGTGCTGCTGCTGCTGCTGCCGCTGCTGCTGCTGCTGCTGGTGATGATGATGCTGACCACTATCACCATAATAATGGTGATAGTGGTCAGCATCACCATCATCATGGTGATAGTGGACGTGATAGTGGTCATGTTGATGCACGATGTCAATACGACAACCTGTTGTCAAATCTATGTGTGGTCAGGTGGCGAATGTCAAGTCATACGACAAACTGTTGAGAACAGCTGAAAGAAGAAGAACAACATTTGTTGTCGTCATTCTCCTCATCGTAGCAGATGTAGTTTATATATATATATATATATATATACATATATATATATATATATATATATATATATATATATGTTCGATAGCGGATTGAAAAGTTCTGATATTTATCTTAATATTCATATTAGGAAATAATATTTACTCATACAAATAATATTTAAAAACTAATTTAAGTAGTTAATCCTCAAATATTCTCAATTCCGTTAAAATTCCTCTTGCCCGCTGCAACATACTTGTGCCATCTACTCTTCGACTCTTCGAAATATTTTGAAACGCGACTTTTGGAATCGAAATAAATTGCTCCTGTGAATTTTTCATTACCTCTTTTATAGTCTCAAAACGTCGTTTTTTAGTTTTTTTGCTGTGGAAACAAGGAAAAGTTTCGCGGAGCCATTTCCAGCGAACAAGGAGGTTGCGGATATACAGTAATCAACATTTGTATTAACTAATTCAAAATCAGTAACAATGTGTGCGCCGGTGTGCCTCTTACGTCAGGCCTGCGCGCGCAATGTTTTAAAATTTGTTTGGTGGTGTTCCTTATTCCGTTTCTAAACATCCACGTGGCAAAAATGCATGGAGCATGATTCCTTTGTAGTAAAAAAAACAATCAAAAAAATGTTGGTGGTGAAGAATCTGCGCTGTCTGAATGTTTTCGATCGACTCTTTCCTTAGAAGCACCACTAGGAGAATTTGGCTTTGGTCTTGATGTCGTAACTATTATACACATGACTTGTCTTCTATAGTCAATCTCTGAAGCAAGCCAGAGGGTTCTGCTACAGCCTGATGGCTCAATTCTGACATTTCCCGACGGCCGTTCATTTGCTGAAAATTCAACATTTTTGGAACACACTTCGCTGCCAGTCCTCTGATGCATGAAATCTTGGTCAAAACAGCTAGAGCTCAGCCATAAGTTAACTCCAATTTTTAAGGTAATTCGACGATTGTTGAGTACGATATCACGAACTTTTTCAATGTTTTCTTCTGTTATTAGCGCCGAATGCCTCCCCAAACGGGGTTATTTTCGGTCTCTTCGCGTCCTTCGCGAAATCGACGGTTTCTCGTATACATGGGGTTTCGGGACACTGCTTGACCACCAGATAACATCTTCGCCATTTTATTAATTAATTTTAAATTGATGCAGGTGATGGATTCATTGCTCCTCCATTTTTGGCTCCTTAAAAATCGTCGAACCTCGTTCACTTCTTTAAACGAAGCTAAAACATTAAATGTCGCCACCTGCGTGTAGCTGATGAATGATGTTAATAAGCAAAATAAACCGGAAGACCTTGGATGGTGGATAGTAGTCTCACTTCACCAAGCTTCAGTTTAAACTTGAAAATTTTAAGTACTAAAACTTGCCGATCCGCTTTCGTATATATAAATATAATATATATATATATATATATATATATATATATATATTATATATATATATATATATCTATATATATATTATATATAAATATATATATATATATATATATATATATTATATATAAATATATATATATATATATCTATATATCTATATATATCTATATATATATATATATATATATATATATTTATATACAAACTACATACATAGAAGTAAGTTAGGTGAAACAATAGCTGTAGCGGTTGTCAACCGCTGTTGCCGTCGTTAGCAATAATAGCGGTAGAGTGTTGCCATGCATAATACATTAAGTGAACGGGTGAGTAAATAGATGGCAGAGCTATAACCAGACACGCACACATTCTGCGCTGCCACTAGCGCCGCGGCCAGTTGTGATTATATGATGGAGTAGCCGGAAGTGTACGATCAGCCAGTATCGGCACAAACACAACGACGGAATCCTTCTTATTGGACTGCTGCTGTGCTGTCCAATCCATCGCTGACTGATAGAAGCGGGCGGGTGACCATTTTACTAGTCACAGTCTCTAGCCGTTTGTTATGATTGAGATGATATTGATCATAATATTGGCAACGGAACAACGCGGCGCGGGCAGATTCATGCTGACGCTTTGAATAGACAGGGCTGGCGCAAAGTTCGTCAACAAAAGGAAACTAGGCAGAAAAACAATCGCGCCAGAAGAAGAGTAACAAATACAGAAAAATAATAAATTTACTACGCCACCAAAATTAAACGGTATTTTATTCAGCAAGTAAGATATTGCTGATGGTCAAACGTGCGCTATCGTATCATATCATGCCCGAACCGTTCGACGGGTGCTAGGTTAAAATTTGACAAAGCCGACTCACCCCGGACATCACACCGCCTAGCCAGTGCATTGGAGGCGGACGTCCGTCGAAGAACCGTGCTAAAAGGAGCGCTTCAAACTACCTTCAATGTCCCTCGCCTCCTCCCTGGCTAGACACGCCGACGCTTCGTATGAAGATATACTATGGGCAGTCAATATGCCCTCGCCGCCTGTTCTTCTAAACACAGGTCGGGGAATGTCGATTATTTATATCTTCAGATAAAGTCGGCCACCGTACCCATCTTGTTGGGTGCTCATCTTGATATCTGAAAAAAGATAACTCGCTACGCGTTCTTGATACCTGGACGATTACCTAAACTGTGACCGACTTTCGACAAGTGCTGTAGTTCAGCTAGGTGAGCGGCATCACACTGAACTGGGAAACGCAACGTGTACACGCAGGAGGACCCTGGTGCCCACGCTTGGTAAGCCATGCGCCGTCTACCGCGAGACTGTGAGGTGACCACGTTCTCTGATCTGCATCTGCTAAGAATGATATTTGTCAGAAAACCTTTGAATAGTACAAATATTCTGAGATTTTTGACTCTGAATTAGGTCTACTTATTAAGTAGGTCTACTACACTGCGGCAGCGGAGCTCGTACTTTCTCAGAAGCTTCTCTCACTGACATCATGCTCTGTGAGGAGAGGGAGGCAGAGATAAAAACATGCTGCTTTCGCTGCCGGCCGTCTGCTATGAATGTATGATATATGAAATAAACGGATTTATCAGTCGTTGTACCCAACCGCCAAGAACGGCTTGTTCACTCCCGTAAATAGCACATAGAAATCCACTAATTCGCTTAAACAAAGGCTCCCCCGAAACTCTACAATATTATTTCCTAATAAAATCTCAAGGTACTCCGAGACCTCTATATAAAAAGGATTTCTTTCCTCATCAGCAGTTTGCGTCACTTCTTCAGGGGTTGCGTTACGTCGGCGTAGTTCGTTCTTCTTCAAGTAGCCAACCAGCTCTCACAGATTTGACCACATTTCTGTTGAATCTCCGCCTTCCCCTCGTTGCAATTTGGCAAACGTTTCTGTCCATCACCTTCAGTAGCTTGGGCGTTCCTGACGCCGTTGTGCTATTCGGACCGTGTTGGCCGCCTCGGTGCATGAGTCGTCATTAATGATCCACAATCTGTTTGATGACGCCGAAGTGCTCTCCTCCATCAAGCACACGGTACCAGCGCACTGTTTTGACATCCTGGAATCCGTCCCTCAGAAGCCTTGGCACTAGAATCAGTAGGCGGCCCTGTCTCATAGGGAAAATAATATAATACGACGCCGCGGACTAAGGTTCCACTCAAATAATGGATGACAATACACAAATTAATTGGTTTTACAGCCCGGGAGCACTCGTAGCTTTATTATGGTTTATTAACACCCAGGTTGGGTAAATTATAAGCAAGTACATCAGTCCCAATTAGTGGTTCCTCTACATCACCGGATCTTCTCTCATCTTGCGAGTTCAGCTATTGACTGAACTGCTGGACATGCTGCAGCGTGGTATCTATCGCAATGGACACTCGAAGCTTTATCGAGTGCTGGAGATACTGTCGATGCCGTCTTCGGCGCTAGGTTATGTAGGCTAACAAAGGCCGCACCCGCGCGCTCTATAACCCGTGTCACTGGCTACTTACGTTACTGTAATTTGTTATAAGTTATCATCGCGACGATTTATTTTATCTGTCTGTAACAATTCCATTGTACTTCACCATTTATATATGTTACTTTTGATGCGGCGTTGGTGTCTACGTCGTGATGAATTAATACACATTATCCTACTGCAAAAATGAGGCAAGTGGCCGCTACTTGCGTCTTGGTGTCAGTGCCGCTACCGTACTTAAACTAATTACTTTATTAAGAAAATAGAGCAGATGCTAATTAACGCACAACTACATCTCGATCGACGCTAGCGAGTTTACGCTCTCTAGTCAAAACGCTAAATGTCACGTGTGCACTGCCTAGCGGCAAATCAACCAAAACCCCGTCAAACTACCGTACAGTGAGTGTTTTACCTGTTTTAAATACGATTATTGAAAAAAACACTTGTTAACCAAATGACGAGGCATCTCGAAAGCAACAACATGCTCTCGGGCAACCAATTTGGATTTCGCAGAAACCGGGGCACACGTCATGCTGTTATGCGGTCAGTTGAGGGCACCCGTTTCGAGTTAGATAAAGGACTATTTTGTGCAGCACTTTTTTTAGATCTTAGGCGCGCTTTTGACAGTGTTCGTTCAGATATTCTCCTACTCAAATTCAAGCACCTGGGCTTTGACGATCACGCCAATTAACTGCTATCGGCGTACTTCCTCGGGCGTCACCAGCTTGTGGACGTGGGGGGAACCCGGTCGGAACTGCTCCCGGTTTTGCTAGGTATACCTCAGGGCTCGTGCATTGGCCCACTAGCCTTCCTCTGCTTTATACATGATATGGAAAATATTGCACGAGAAGCCGCTATCATTTATGCTGATGACAGCACTTTTAAATATGTTGGGCAGTCTCGTGAGGAGGTACACCGAGTGATGATGCAGGATGTCACTGCTCTCAACGCTTGGTGTGCAGCAAACCGTATTGCTATAAATGCAAAGAAAACTCAAGTGGTGGTCTTCGGACAGGGTAACGCCATTCCTCGAATGCCACCTGTAATCATAAATGGCCACCTTATACAACTCAGCGACTGTGTCAAGGTCCTGGGTGTAACAGTAGATGCAAAACTCTCTGGCAACGCGCATGTAGAGACCCTTATCCGTCGACTTGCTGTCATCACAAACTCATCAAGATACATCAAAAACAAAATTGGAGCATCTTCATGCCAGCTGCTCTACAACGCCTTTTTTGAGTCACCTTACGTACGGATCGGAATTCTGGACTGCCCGCAGTAAGGGTTGGGCGGAGCGACTGAGTGTGGCACAGGAACGCTTTCTTCGTATGTTTCGGGGATCGGCCAGTCGAGAGAGAAAACAACACAATATATTAGATATAGAAAATACCATGCGTTATTTAATCTTGATAGTGATTTTTAAGAATATCCATGGGATTGGGCCGACGATACTAGAACTTGATCGCCTTGGAGGGGCGAGAGAGACCAGAGCATTTAACACGGTCACACTGAAGATCCGCATGCATCGAAGCAGCAAGGGCAGCCAAGCTTTTGGCGTGCGAGCTGTCAGAGAGTGGAACACTCTTCTGGTTAGCTTGCGTTGTTTGAAATCCTTAAATACCTTCAAGGAGAATTTAAAGTTACACCTATTACACCGTCAATAATGGATACACTAATCTTCCAAAATTGACTCTCGCATAGAGGTAAACACAAGTAATTTTATTCCGGCTGCAACTTTTTACTAACACAATGGTAACTGTAGTAGGTTTAAATTGCTATATCCTCCTTGCAAATATTTGTAAATGTATGAAACAACATAGTATTGAAATTGTGTATATAATAAATAAATGACCTTGTTCAAAAAATATGTGCAGAAAGGGACATGCCTAACGAGCCTATTTAACGTAATTAAATTGCTTTAATTAACGGAACCGCCCTCTGCTTTAATCACCGCTTCAATTCGAGGCCTAAACCGCTTACAGGCACGTTGCAAAACCTGCCTGCTAAAACTTGTAAGTGCCTGTGCACTGGAGGCAGTGGCCAAGTTATGTTGCTATACTGAGTTTGGTTAGACTCTAGCTTAATCACGTCCTACACACGGCAATCTAGAAGTTTTAAATCTGTACTGCTAAGCGACCACAAGTACTCATACCAAAACGTGTTTCATATACTGCGTCAGCCACTTTTGCACTAAACGGCCAATAGAGCGCCTGCGCCGTCGGGTGCTGGAATACGTATCGAACACCATTCGGCACGGGAGTTATCCACAGTTCCACTCAAATTTGCAAACCATGTAAATAAACTTCTCTTGTCACTGTTTGATTTTTTTTTTAAAGTATGGTGTCATCACGTCTTCACTAGTTACCACTCGCAATATGTGCACCGAAGCTGGAAATCTGCTATGTTACACGATAAGCGCATCCTCTGAAAATTCGACAAGCCAACGACAATTTTGCCGCTGGATGTTTGCATCTATTTTTCTATATCTTCTTGTCAGAGAAAAATCGAACGCGAGGTGCTGCATTATGTCTGAAAGAACCCAGAAGCACCTGATGTCGAACCAGTCAGTTTGGTTTATTGGCGCGAGAGTGAGTCTGTGTGCATTTTATAGTATAAAACTGATACATAAGGCCCTCGTGAACAATTCGACCAATGGCGCGCCATGACACATTACATTTGACGCTTAAGACGCGCATTAAATTACGACAATCGCCCTAGATGCAAAAATGCACTGCCTCAGTTAGTGAGTCTTCAAATAGTCCTCATAAAGCGCATTCTAGCGTGATTTTTCCGCTTGGCTGCTTTGAATCCGGTCCTGCAGCCCGCCAAAGTTTGTCAGGATTTAGATGTGACCCCCTGTAGACATATGCGTACCTGTTGTAGTCCATAATTATCACCATACACTCTGCCAAACTGAGGGCTTTCCTGACCCGCGCAGCAAGCACGTGTACTTACAAATATTGTGGAACCCTTTCCCGAGCTAGTTTCTTTACAATCTTGCTCCTAGGATAGATAAAAAAAAAGCGGTACGTTGCCTGTCCTCTGTCGGGGGTGACACGCTGCTTACCGTTACGGTGGCACTAAGGCGACCTTCAGGTTGAACAGTATCTTTACTAAGAGCTTTTGTGCCACCGGGATTCAGGCCATGACAGCAATAGTGCTATTACTCGCTGAGATATGTAGACGGAGAACAATGCGGCGCTCGGCCTTAAGTTCACTCCCAGATAAGTAAACTCCGAGACGAATTCTACATCGGATCCCTAGCCTTGACATCATCGAAAACGTGTCGAAATGTACTCTTTTGATAATTTTGCTTTGTAGGCATAGTCATGACGTTGTTGTAAGCCTCATACTGTTGGCATTAAGAATAGCAATGAACTATCATCATAGATTTTCCTGACAAATATCACGGCTTCCTTCTACGTACGCCATAAACCAATCTGATGAATGCAGTTAAAGACATTTCTGTCTATAATTTATTAAATTTCATGGTAGAAGTAGTCGTAGTCATAATGCGAAATTTTGATAAAAACTTAGCTCACCTGTATACTGAATCGATCGCTCTTGTATGGCTGCTTGATCCTTGTTGTGTCGAAATTCGTAGTTTGCACACCGGCGATTATCCTGTATTTTATCGATTCTCTTAGCAATGAAGGGCCACTCTGAAAAACATTATATGGAAATCGAGGTATATATATATATATATATATATATATATATATATATATATATATATATATATATATATATATATCTTAACCAGCGCCCAGTTACTGGAAGTTTGTTACACCTGGCTTCATGCAGGAAACCATGGCAGTCCCCTTCACTGCGCCAGAGAGGGCGCATTTCTAGTTAGACGTGTCCTAATTGCAGTCGTGGCTGGTGTATCAGGATGTACTAAGGGCTCAAACATATATATATATATATATATATATTATATACATCAAATTGCCTTAATGTGCTACGTGTCTGGCCAAACAAGGTCGCTTTGTGGACGGTAGCATTATTCTGTCCTTGTTGTAGTTACTGTCGTCGTTGTTGTTATTGTTGTTGCAGATTTGCTGTGATATCGGCTTGGTGGGTGCATTGTAGATGCCATTGGGCAGCCAATCGCGGCGGTAGCGGCAGCGTCATCCCAATGCAGGCAACTACAATGACACTCTCACAATGGTTACAAACAATGACTGTACCACTGAACTGAAAGAAGGCGGCGATTAGATCTCTGTTTGGGGGGATTGTTTAGTTGGTGGTTGGGTGGCGCCGGACGTTCTGAGCGTCCAGATAGACCCGACCACCGTCAGCGCTGCGTTGGGGCATCGGGCATCGTCAACAGCGTCGCGGCTATCAGCATCATCGTCTTAAACCTGTGAATGAAGCTAGGGGACCCGGCGGCGGCGCATAGAGAAAGTTACTCGTCGGCCCCGTGCGAACTGGAAGGAAGACGCCAGCGATAATGAAAAATACCGAAGGATATAGGCGACGACGATCCATGACGACGGCGTCAATGGTAACAAAGAACAAGCTAAATTGGAAGAAGATAGAGAAGAAAACGGAGAAAAACTGAAAAGAAGAAAAATATGAAAAGTAGGTGCAGAAAGTAGGCAAGTGAACGCCGTCGAAGGAAGACGGTAAGAAACGAGGGGTCGATAGCCGTAGCAACAATAATCGCGATGGTAAAAATGTTGACGCCGATTATTATTATTATTATTATTATTGGCTGGCAATAATGCTGGTGCAGATGATGTTGTGGTCGTTGCTGTTGTTAATCCTAGTGCCTTCCCAGGGTAATCCCAAAAGAACATGTGGACCTATCGGACCTTTCTCCGTGGCGTCTGATGTCAAAAACGTGCAATGTCCGCAAACTACTCTCATGCATACTCATGAGGCGCCTTACGGATTGCCAGACAGCACTGGCGTTTGTTTTTGATGAGCAGCATGGCTTTAGGGCTGGGCGTTCTACTATATTAGCCTGTGAAGCTTTCGACATCGCACCCCGTGATGTTGTCCTGAAGAAACTGGGACAAGCTGGGGTTGGACCACAAATGCTCGCTCTACTCAGCGCACTTCTGAGGGCTTATTGACCAGATTATTCTCGATGATGGCGTCTGCGCGCGTGGCATGTTTGACCACACGACTGGATATCCGCAACAATCTCAGCCCATTGTTATTCATAACGTTGCTCAGCTATCTGCCACACGCATCGTGAAAGAGCGGCATCCAACAGTCATGATCCTGCTCTACGCAGATAGCCTAGTATTATTCATACTTGGATGCTGCGCTTCGTACACTTGATTAATATTTTTCGCAGAATGGCCTCGTAGTGCTTCTGTCAAAAACAAAGGCCGTGAAGTTCCGGCGTGTGGGAACAAGAGCGCACGCAGATAAACTGCGAAAAAGTCTTCCGTCCATGTTGGCAGCTGACTGCTCGCTGCAGTGTTTACGGTGTCTCATCATCTATTATGTCGGTTTGGTGGATTTCATAAATACCAGAGAGGACTGCAAATGCCGTCTGTGTGGAAATACGTGCCCCCTGCTCATATTTACATACCCAAAAACGGTGCATGTTAGTAAATAAACATACTATATTGATAGCGTTAATTATTATGATGCTGGTGCAGGTGTTGCTGTTGTTACTATTTTTTTAATCATGTTGATGACGACGACGACGCCGGATAATCTGAATGAGATGACTACATCCGTTGGCCGGCTGTCCGATGCCGTTCGTCGTGCCATTACGCCACAGCAATTCATTAGTTCCTGTGTCGACCGTTGGTCCGCAAAAACTGCCCTAGAAATAGCAATGGTAATAATAATAATAATAATAATAATAATAATAATAAAATATTAAGATTATTACGACTTTATTCCGATGATAGCCAACGAGCCAGCAACCGCGTGCACAACACCAGCGTGGCGCCCAAGCTAGCTTTTTACACTCATCAGTGTTCACTCGGCAGGCTCCCCTTGCAAGACTCGCGCGCGCATGAAGAGCCTGCTTGCCCGCCTCTGCACCTGCTCTGTGAACCATGGACGCATAAAGGTGACGGCGACAACGGTAGACAATCACCGATAACGTTAACCGACGTTTCAACTCCTATAGTCTTTACGTCCATCTACAGCGTAACAACACCTCCCTGGTCTCCGTGGTCGTAAGGTGACGATCAGGAAAGACAGTCAATTTACACATAGACATGACATCCCCCATATCGACGCCCGCATATCGACGTCATGCCGCTTGCTTCTGCAGCGGCCTACAGACGCCGTCGGCTGAATGTCTGAACGTCGCTCTAGTTCTAGTTTAAGTAAGAGCAGTTTATGTTAGCGGCAGCAGCAGCAGCACAATCAACAATAATAAGCGTAAATTCGTACTAGAAGCCGTAGTAAATGCACACGACTCTTATAGTTAGGCCTGTCGCTGGGCGCCATTGATTCACGATTGCCTATAGTACGTTAGTCTGGACTAGAAGAAAGAAACAATGAGAGAGAGAGATAATTCAATACAGCGAACAAACATAGCAAATGATTAGAAAGGGTTGCGATAAGCGATGGGTGTCTCGCAATAAGAGTTTCAGTTTCACTTGTTCAGCCTTCTGTATGTCATGGTTACAGTGGAATGTAACGTAATAATGGAAGTCAAGAGAAGCATTCAGCCAGGAAAAATTATCTTCCCTATTTAACCGAAAATAAATTAACAATATATATATATATATATATATATTGAGATAAAAGCTTTGGCGGTTAATATTAAAACGTAAATACCCTGTGTCTTCGCGCATTTACTCTAAAAGACGACTCAACAGTTAAATCTGTTGAAATTAAGTACAGCAGAGGGTGAGCTTTACGACACAGCAAATTTTGATAGATATATATATATATATATATATATATATATATATATATATAGAACAGATATATTTATATTTCTGTGTCATATGGTATGTGGTGTATAATATATCTGGTTAACAGAAAATTCAAACTTGACGCGCTCAATAACGGACAGGTGACAAACCGGCTTTTAGAAACGACTTGACAATAAGCTGTGGTCACCAAAATATCATCACCAGTTAGAACACATCTTGGCCCTAGTTAACACCGGCTAATATTGGCCTTGGGCTAAATACAAAAGCGTACCTATTTTTGCTTACTCATCACGCCGCTGACTAGTAAAAAAAGCACCGATTCATCATTGTCACATACAGGGGTCAGGCGTTTAATCAATCCGCTTCGAGCGTCGAACTAATCTCAGAGTATATTGTAATCAATGCAAACAACATCAACACACTGAAATATAGCGCCACCTTCGAATTGTGTAGACTTAAAGCATGGCAACAATAACCGCGAGATAACTACTACAACAGTTTTTGTAGCTTGGAGTTTGAAAAAGTCTGCAAGTTTAGCGTGTGCTGACGCTAATTTACCCGGACGCCAAACAGGTAGAATTTCATACAGACAGGTGCGTTGGGTAAAGGAGGATAAACGCTCTGAGAGCTCTTATTTTTTATTTATTTTTTTACGTTTTTCCGTAAGGCTAATGCCCGTGTTTTTCATGTCATGGCTGATGTTTAATCCACTCCGGCATTTACCTTGTCTAAATTGGGAACCATGCAAACCAACTTAAGGGTGGCCGGTCTGGGTCTCGAACCCAGGCCTCCCGAATGGTAAATCTTTGCCACTAAGCCATCTTGCTCTCTTAGCATTTTATTGTAAAAAATATTTAATTGTATAAGATCGTAGAAATATCGCTAAGAACTATTCGGAGAATCACAGCGGCGGCTAATGGGCCACGTCTTCATCCAAGTTGGAGCGATACTGCCAGCCTACAGGAGCCCTTCTTAGAGCCGGAGAGAATTTGGCATTGATCGTGAGAGACGTCGAGAAGCGTCGATTCAATTCCTCAAAGAAGTGTTTTACTCGTCTAAATCGGAGTTTGTTGTTGCACATGCCAGCAGCACCTCCGGATTCTCAGGTACGCCGAGGTGAAACCTACAGCAGCAAATCATTAAAAGAAAGCTCGGCCCACTCCGACCGTCGGTCTCAATGGCTTCGCTGAGACGCGCCTGCGAAAAATGCAGGCCTATTCAGTTTCCGTTTTAGTCGATTGTTGGCAAAAAATGAATTTCATTTGTCAGTCGGGTTGAAAATGTCGTCGTCGTCGTCATCATCAGTCGTTACCCTGGCCGTCCCAACGTAGACAAAGTTAACCGCAGATGAGCATTTCCTGTTCCGAACTCTGCTACAATAAATTTCGTCTAGCGGCCGACTGCAGTGGGATATTTTAGGAGCTTGCCGATTACCACATTCAAAAACGTACTAAACATCGTACTAGATAGACAGACGCGAATTGTTGTGAGACATCTCCTGCTGCTTATGAGGAGATCGTTGCCTTCTTCTTCTGATCCCGGTAGGTGCTTATTACGGATTCGAATAGAGCTGTTGAGACCCAAGGGGATAGTTCAAGTGATCCGAACATATGCCCTCTTTGTTTTGACGTTTGCACCCGGTCTAGGTCACCTCGTGGCTTTACTTTCTTGTTTGTTAATGTAACCTTTTGGCATTTGTTAATGAGCTACGACGTTGCGGTATGGCCATGTTGTTATGTAGCAAACGATTACATCCTCTCCCCCCCCCATAGGGCTTTCGCTCGGCCGCGCCATTTTAACCCATCTGCACTTTATGGAATGGGAAAGAAAGCTAGAACTGGACGAGGTACGGTTTGGTTGCTATTGCCTTAGAGGTACTGAGCTTTCGAGGGCACTGGTGTGTGGCATTCAGCACGCATACTAGGCAACACGCTAATGAAAATGTCGTGGCGAGATTCCAACTGTGTGTGCTGAAACACGCTTTAATTAGAGTTTTGCTTTCTTTCTTGACGTGTGGAATTGCCTTTGTGCCAGAAATTTAGCTGATACCTTGCGAAAGGTTCTCGGCTTCTATTCATCCGCATTATCATCATCCGCGTGCGACGGAAAACAATTTGGCCCTAGAAACTTCCCTGCATTTATTTTATTTCTTTTCCACATCACTCTCGGTGATCAGGCAACTTTCACTAGATAAACTGCTGTATGTACGAGAACGGTAATTTCAATGGCCAAAACGGTTCGTGGCGTTTGACTTCTTCCAAGTCGCTGAACGTTGACTCGTGACCGCGTACTGAATCATCAAATACTCTGGTGGCCTACAAAAGTTGCTGATTGCACTACTAGGAAATAGTAACTCTTGACGACCTGTGCAGCATGTAGACCTCATCATTCAGTAAAAAATATGAATGTTCGAGTTGGTTTTACAGATTAATTGGGCAAATCAACCGATGGCGAAGTAATTTATTCAATAGCTGCCACCGAGGGTTTTTGCCGACGTTGTTGGCAAGTGGGTCTGAGGGTTTTTGCCGGCAGGCGATCCAGAACTAACGTTCTACAGTATCTAATACCTTCAAAGTTCTGCGTACAGCATTTCCGTGTCGATAAAAGAAAACACAACTGCTGTAATTATTGTAACTGTCACCTGTCAACGAAAAACAACAGATAACTTTGAGAGAAAATGGCCATGCCTATGAGTGATACGGACACAGGAGTGCCAGTGACTGATACGGACACAGGAGTCGTTATCATCGTTGTTCGTGGTGGTCTGTCGATTAGGTTCAGTTAGGTACGGTTTTCTGCTCCACGGGGACAGCAGTGAGCTGCGTGGCGGAACGGTAAGTGAAATCACAAGAGGCATTTGATGCGGTCCAGACAGAACTTGCCGCCGATTTCTGCTGTGATTGTTATTGTTGGTACTTTTCAACAGGCTGTCACTTTGACGCGGACGTCCGACGGTCGATGTGTGCTGATACTATCTAGATGATATTACAGTTGCCACTACTGGCCCACTCCACCAGCAAATGTACGCAGCATTCAACGCAAAAGCTTTGCAACCACACTGGTAGCGTCTGGTAGCTGTTATTCCAGTGCTAGACCGACCCTTGATTGATTCGACGGACCACGGACATGCCACGTGCAAGCAGACTGATTGCTTTTCTTAATAGAAGTGTCAGATTGCCCTTCTTAAACTTCACCATGTTTATATTATATTATACATTATTGGAAAAGCTTCGTTTGCATACATCCTAATTCGTCGCTCCCAGAGTCTGGCTAACTCGGCTATAGTGGGCATGCTGCAGCATGATATTTGTGACTATCACTGTCATATATAAGCATATGCATATATAGACATAATGAAGTTTAAAAAGGGCAATCTGACACTTCTATTCAGAAAAGCAGTAATCCAAGAGAGTGATATAGTGGAAATAAAGATTAAAGTTACTGAAATTACGAAAAGACATTGCGCGGACGTAAAAACAGAAATGTCAAGGCGGTCGCATTTATGTACGAAATATTATTTTGTATCGGCTCTTTGCTTTCAACTGCATATATATTCAAAAGTGGATTGGTAAGTTCAAGTAAATTAACTTTTGCCGCCAGACCGACAGAAACAAGGTCTTCCGGCTTGTTTTGCTTAAGAGAGAGACCATTCATATCAGCTACACACGCCAAAGCTTAGTTGACTTTGGCTCACAGAGGTGAAGAGAACGAGGTTCGATTTCTAACGAGCCGAAAATAGAGGAACAACGAATTGCGTCGTGTGCGATCAGAGAGGTCGTCGACCACACGATGACGTCGGCCGAGGCGTGGAAGCAGGCAACGAACTGGTTCGACGCCATTGTGACACTGAAGTGTACCCTGGAAAAAGCCAGGAGGAAGAGATTCGAGCGATACAATGGTCGATACGAGGTGCCCAGGGGCGAGGGGGAGATAAGGGGGGAGGAGAAGCCGGGCCCTCGGGGTCTCGACGCGCCCACTCAGACCGGGTAATTTTGGTATTGCTCTCGCCTATTCGGACTAACCACATGATGGTGCGGAAGGAGGGGGTAGAGCAGATGAAACGTTGACGGCGGACGGCGCGGAGACGCATCGTCCGTGGTTTCGAAGTAATGCCAAAGCAATGTCGAGCCTCGGGGGGTGCGGAGGAACACGGTTTTAGTGGGTATGAGTCCTACACTAGTCACGCTAGCTGCTCGTGACGCATGTGTATTAGTATTTTCAAAACCTCCCAAATAAATAAACAAGGTGCTACGTTAAAGGGCAAACTATACGTTTTAAAGTTGTGGAAATCTTACGAGCTGCTTACAGTGATCAAGTAGTGTCGCGAGAAACACTGTGTATACGTAGTACCTTCGATTTCGCGACGGCCGTGAACACATAAAAAATGAACCCCGTTCAGGGAGGCCTTCGACGTCAATGCCAGAAGAAAACGTTGAAAATGTTTGAGATATCGTACTTAACAATCGCCGAATCACCACCAGGGAAAAAATGGAGATAGCTTGTGGATCAATTGCAACAGTCTTGACCGATATTTTATACGTCCAAAGACTGGCAGCGAACTTTGCTCCAAAAGTGTTGAATTATCAGCAAATTAGCGTCTGCTTTGAAATGTCCAAATCGAACCAGTAGCAGAGGTCCTCGGATTGCTTCCGAGTGGCATTCTTGTACTGGTTTTAGGGTTAATAAAGACTACACTCGCGAAATCTTAAGAAGATTGCACGAGAACGTCCAACGCAAGAAGGGAACAACCACTTTTTTTTAATTTAGTTATTAACTGAGTCTTATATTTGAATTGCTGTAAGAAAATATCTAAATGAGAATGGAATATATCTTCATGACTAAATGCAACAACAACTCATATAAGTTTGTGCTTTGGCTTTCAATACACTAAGCATCTCTTTTTACACCTACGTATAAGTACATCTGGTTTTCACGTGACATGATTATATAAAAAAAATATATTTATATATATATGCATAATATTAATAGGCAATTTTTTCAATCCGTTAAAGGGTCACGCTTTACACGATCCAAGAGTTCGTATAAATTATCCCCATAATAAATATTCGACATAATTTCTTCATCCTTTTTTGTTTATATTCGAGCGCGAATCGGAATGTCTCAATGACGCTATCCAAAAGGCCCCGGTTGTGCCATGCAGGGCAAGCAGGCCGCATGCCGATTCCGCGAAATACGTTGCTGCTTCTACGTATGTTTATTATTATTCACGGTAAGTCGATCGGCTGATAGATCGATTATGCTTAATCATTTTTGAGACTAGTCTGATCAGTTATTCTAATAAGGCGATAATAACATTAACGAAAACGATACCGATGAGAAAGTGTGCGATGACTGCAGCAGTATCGAGAGGGGTCGAGTGGCCGATCGTAATGTCGCCAGGCCAATGTGAGACACTAGTCCCTGCCTTTAATAACCACATTACCACAACGACAATAACAACAACAATAATATTTGCAGCAATTCTAACGACAACAACAACATTAGAAACAAGAATTGCAGTTGTCGTAACTGGAAAAGCAATCAACTAAACACTTAGCAGTAACCATAACTGAGTACCGACTACAATAACAACGGACTATATAACGACGACCTAGTATGTTGACGATAATGACAATCACAACAACCGCGACAGGGGGGCTTTAGACACAGAATCGCGCATACGGTTGATGTACTTTGTGCTGATTTGTTCTCTTCTGTTCGCCTCGGCACGCAACTGGGGCCACATTGTGGATGCCCGTGGTATAACTAACTAACTGCTATATACAATTAATAGTTTGTCATTTGTCTACCTGACGATCAGTTCCTTGACGCGAGACCACCTCGTGTTTGATAATATTATTACGCATGCTTATATTTCGCCCGCTCCTTGCATATAATCGCAACATTGATTTACTCGAAGGTACTGAGCAATCTAAACTCATTCGTGATGACCGGAAACTGTCCCTAAAACTCATATTTTTCCTGGAAACTAGACTGAATGATTTCAATGTGGAAAATGAAAGCGTTTTCTCTAATAGATTGCCAATGCGGCCAGGACTCTAAGTCAGTCCTTTTAATTTCGAAAAAGCGAGCAAAACGTCATCTAGTCATTTTATTTGCAACTTTACATACTAGCTTTAAATTTGAATATATATATATATATATATATATAGAGAGAGAGAGAGACCTATCTTAATAAGTTTCAAGTTTATTCACCATAAATTGGTAGTGTATTACAAAAGTTCACATATCATTTTGTAGGCTAATAATATCGTTAACACGTGCTTGTAGTGACGGTGTTTCGATAAACGAGCAAGTGAGTATGTGGTATCGTCCGATATTGCACTCGCCACAATATTTACATACGCATTCGTCAATTTCATAACAATTTCCTCTTAAGCACAAAAGGTGGTGGTAGCCGTGCCATGTTGTTCGGCATATTAGAGATCTATTTTTCTGTGATGACAGTTTCCACTTATTGCTGCAAAAAGCTGGACCCTCAACATAGAGACCCATTACAAATGCCATGTTGCGGGTTTCTCTAAATTCTTTGTAGGCTTCTAAGATTTGTGTACTGAACGGTATCTTGTCCAGTACTAAATCCTCTACTAGTGTGCGTTCGTGGCATAGTTCAAGTGCGAACGTGGCCGATGCGTTCTTTGGCAAGCCTAAGAGCAAGAGACCTATCTTAAGGAACTGGCATTACTGTGGCGGTTCCAGTTTGTTATCTTGTTATCCGGACATGTACATTAACGTTTAGCTTAACATATTACTTTTCCTTTTGATCATCTTCGGCAACCTATCAAGCAACAGTGTCGGATGGTTATTTAGGCATAAATGCATCGTACAAATACGACTACGCACGTCTCTTGGACTGCGTCTGATAAAACAGTTTCTAAAAAATATTTATAAACTACCCTTAATTTTATTCGCTTTGTCATCATATTTTAACGAAATATTTACCTTATGCAAGGCGACGCAATCAACTTACTTAACAACACTCTGGCGTCAAATAATTACGGCAAACATAACACACACAAGCACGTTTATTATCGCATAAAGTGTGTGTGGTATAAGTATCATGGTCTTATAAATATTTTTTCGGTAGACGTACTTCTAAAGAGCTAAATAGGCGAGTGCTATTTGAATTTACATGCAGCCATTTGGCTAGCCGCCAACCAAACATTTATTAGCTTGATTTACGAACTCACCCTGGGTCACGGCTCTTTGGGTGATTGGTCGCTGACTCCTTAGGTTATTAAAGTGTACATCAAAAAAGTGTCCTAGCAATTCTCATTTCTTAGTTAACATGAAGCAGATATGTTATCTTTTATGATAACTGAAAAATACCACGTTACTTCAGCACGAGTTTGTAGATGCGTGTTTTTCTCCCTTAAGCTACAAGCGGTTATGGCGGTGAGAGCTTGTTCCAAAAACACGGGGTTTACAGATTGGCTTGGTTTTAAATTGACTTAATTAGTCCACAGTGACACACTGACATAGTGACGTGTGTATTTAGTGACGTCTCTTTGAATTTTCAATTTCCTCCCCCACCGCCTCTCTCTTTCCCACTGGCTCTGGCCATTCAAAGATTTCCTCACTCTGTTTGGTTGGCGTTGTATGAGTCGTTTAGGGTTTCGTCACGACGTGTTATTTAGCGTATTGGCATCGTCGTCTCTGGTGGCCGCTCAACCATTAGTGTCCGCTTTCATCTTCGCTGCTTATTCGCGTTCGTTTTCGCATTCCGGTCGCTTCGCTCAACCAATTTTGGTAGACCATCCGCTAACTTAGTCAATATCGGCGACAGTTATGAGACTGACACCACTAAAACGTTTTCTACCTACTATAGGCTTTGGTAGTGTATCGAGCCTATAATTTTGAGGTTCGGGCATACTGTATCGTTTTCGGCAGAAGTGTTTTCCCATTTCATAGTGACAACTATTAAAATCATTGCATAAGCAACACATGTTTGACAAGTGTTACAAACTGGTGGCCGCGTGACCGTCGACACCATGCTCAGGTTAAGATGCGCGCAACTCTTTGTTCTAAATGAACAGCTTACGAATAGTCCGCTAACAAACAGTATGCTAAGCAATTCAGTAATAGGTGTTCAATCAGTTGATATGGGATGTTTACTGCTATCTTTATGCGCATAAATTGACAGGACCACAGGAATTCGACGTATATACAATACTTGATTACATGGTCGCAAAAAAAGTGATTTATAATTACTACACGTTCATACAACTTGGTTTTGCCTTCCTTCCTTCTATAATACGTATAGTAGTCATACGTCGGCATGGTTACGTATGCTGGAAAACATGATTTGGCAATGTTAATAGCTGTGCAGTATAGTCAGCAGTCATGCGACACGCGTATGGTATTCCCCCAATCAACTCCCTTGATGTTCACTTGTATTGTTACGCAGTTTGGGCATAGGATATTGTTAATACTGCATACCTAAGGTTGCTTAAAATACTTTTTCAATTTTATTTCCTCTTTTTATTTGGTACAATTGGTATTCAATTATCTGCTTTATTTGCTAGCAATCCGCTGTCAAGAGCAGGTGGAGGAGTTAAACTTTAGAATAATAAAACAATGTGAACATATATATATATATATATATATATAGAGAAAATATTGTGATGATTTATTAATCATTTACAATACGTTTGCACACTCGGCAGTGCTCGCCTTAATAAAAAATGGTAGTAAAAAGGTGTCACGTGAAGTTAAGAGTCAGTTGTCCGTGTCTCTACTCAGCTGTTGAGCCGGACGGTCGCACTGGTGCGAGCTCCCGCTTAAATTGCCTAGATCGCAAGTTATATCTGGCTAACGGGAGTTTTGTCACAGACCATCGTGGCCACCAGTGCGACCGAACTGTGAGATCCAACACCGTCAAACAGTTCCATTTTGCATTTAAAAGATGCAAAGAATTGTTATAATTCGCCGCGTCACTGTGTTAGATAGGTTAGCAGTGCGTTCACCATTGCAAAGGCCTGTCTGAAGTGCATTTTAGCGTTTTTAAGTGGAAATAAATTTGCCGGTTTTTAGATTTAGGTAAGGTGAGTCTACCTATATAGTTGTTTTAGTGAAATATAGCGGCCCTAATTATATTTCACTAATCTTAACTTCTATATAGGTATAGTGTATGCACTGGCTACAAAACCCAGACAGTGCATACTCGTACATATAGTGGTGTATCGATACGCTTTGTTTTGAACTCTAAAATCGAACACAGCGTAGAGAATACAATAAGCAACGATATATTGGGCAGCCATATCGTGTTTTTAAACCACTATATATTTTAATTGACTACCTACATACCTACTATATATTTGTAATAGATGCTCAATTCCACTGAATCGAAGAGACAGCAATTAATCTGTCTGATGCTAGTCTTCCATCTAATTACCACAAATATATACCTTAAACCGACACTACTATTGTACATATTAATGTGCAATTTTTAACTTCTACTTTCGACGCTATTTTGCATAAATACAGTACGTGACGAAATATGACATAGTGCTCCCTGGGTAGAGACAATCAGAATGATGGTCTAAAGACCGCTTCATTTTAGCGATTATAACAACAACATCTGTGTAAAATCGCGCCATCGTTCGCGTACGAAACTTTTAAAGAAATCTTAACACCACTGTGGACCAAGACAACGATGGCATCACGTGACGGCGGGAACACCGCCGGAAGAGCACATATATATATATATATATATATGCCCGGCTAAATATATATATATATACATATATATGTATGTATATATATATATATATATATATATATAGCCCGGTACAGCGCTGGAGAGTGACATTCTTCGGTGGTAAAAAAATAAGTATCGTGTGGATTGGTTTCAAATTGCGTTTGCACCATGTTATACGTTCTGGATGGCCAAAAGCAGCTTTGGGTAAGTAAACTGTGCGTAGAAGTCTACAATTTCGTGAACATGTGTTACAGAATTGCTTAGCATAGCAAAAGGGATGTGTATTAGCTGTCGTGCAGTACATTAGTTATTGCGTCAGCATTAACGCATAAAAAATAAGCCACACGAGCTAACAATTGAGCAAAAACTGACACGCGTGTCAATTTCGGAGAGCAATTTAGAACTTCTGAGACGACACCCGCAGGATTTTTGGGCCGATTTATAACCGCCGACCAAACCTGGACTCACCACTTCACCCCCGAACAGGAAGGATGCCACTAGAAAGCAGATTGCACGCGGTGAGACGTCTCCCACCAGGGTGGGCGAAGTTATTTCTCGATTTGAATGGTTTTGGCGACATTTTTCTGAAATGCAAGAGGAATTCTATTAAGTAACTACCTTTCTATAGTGAGAGCAATTTTTGGGGAGTACTACGCAAGACTCTTGGACTAACTCTCAGCTAAAAACGCATCATAACACTACGGCCCGCGATGTAGAAGAGGACTGTGCTGTTTCACCACGACCACTTAGAACGGTTAAGAAGTATCTCTTCGGAAAGAGACATCAGAACAACAATGATGTGGCATGCGTCGTAGATGAGTATATATACATATTTTGGTCTAGCTAGTGTGGGACTCTCGATGAGAACTTGGGTAGTACGTAGTTTCCGTGCACTCGCTGGTGTCTCTCGTTTCGCTCCATTCCACTCAGCCTCTCAGCTTTCCATAGTCTTGTTTCTTGCATTGTCTTTTCTAAGTGCCTGGTCCTGGTATAAGAGAATATTCTCCTCTATCCGTTTTAGCCAAGGTATCATGCGGGCAATTACCAGCACAGCATCTATAGACACCGTCCTGTACGCTCTGGTGACCCTATGGGCAGTACTCTCTGTGCCTTGCTTAGCTTATTCTTATTCTTCTCGGTTTTTAGTGCATCTGGTTCCCACACTGCTGACCCGTAGAGTTAAATTGAATTAACGACTGCTTCTAGAAGACGGCGCTTTTTATCCTAGGGCCCTTTTGTTCTTGGCATTAGCCTGGTGAGCTTGCTTGCCACCTGGTGCATTTTGGCCGTTGCATAATCAATGTGGGCTGTACAGCTCAAGTTTCTGTTGAGCATAACACCCGGGAATTCGATCTGCTAATAAATCTGAAAAAGGTGGCCGTCCACAAAGATATCCGGTTCCCGGCAGTGTATTCTTCCAATAAGCAGGACCGCCTCGTTTTTTCTGGTGCTAACATTAGGTGGTAGGACTTACTTCCACCGGTTAACCCCCTCTAAGGCGTCATTTGCTCGGTCCTCCAACAGGTCTCTGTCCCTTGCGGTGACTAAGATTGCCAGGTCGTCGACATAAGCGACAAACTCAACACTGCGAAGCCTGCTCATCTCTAGCACGTCGCCGTACGCTAGCAATATCAACATCCAGCAATTACAGGAGGCAAAGGTTACTAACTCTGGGGCTTTTCTGTCTCTCCTCTTCGGCCTTAGCGAGTATCTTGCTGATGGGCTGGAGCGTGGCCCTCCCTTTCTCAAAACCCGTACTCTATCCTCTCAATTGCATTGTTGATTCCACGGTCTTGGCAACTGTGGCAAGAAGGCAGATGGGCCTGTAGGTTAAGGCGGAGCATGTCTCCTTTTCCGGCTTTGAAATAAGGCCAGGCGGGCCTTCTTCGAATCTTTCTTCCAATTAGGATTTTATCCCTCCATTGTTTGTATTCTATGCTACATTTTTTATTCATATATATATATATATATATATATATATATATATATATATACTTAGTTTAATTAGCATGTTATCTGTCGACATATGTTAAGTCATATTCAGTTGTGATTGCGCGTATGCTACCTACCCGCAAGACTTATATATCTCATGAACTGAGCAATAGACTCTGGCACTATGTATATATACATATATAAATATATATAGTATGTAGTGGTAAGCGTGTGTGCATACATGTGCAGCACGTTAGTGTGCGAATGTGTGTTCATGTGCCTGAGGGCATGCATGCATGTGTGGCGATTTATTTCTACACAACATGTGTGATAATAAACCTTACTGTTTCTGTGAGTTCATTTGGTTTGCATGTGTGGCGATATGTGTTCCGTAATTGTAGCCATCAAATCGAAGACGCTAAGAAAGATCGCCGCCAGCGTGATGATATGTCCATGATTCTCGCGTTGGCTGGCTGGACTTCTTCTACCGTTCTGTCGCAGTGACTGTCTTCGTTCGTGTCAGTCCGAATTCGTGAAAGCGTTTCTGCTCGACTCTACCTGTTGCATCAGTGGAGGGAAACTACGGCTCATCGTGACCGTTTGTCAAACTACAACTGCTCTTAGGTTGTGCTGCCAAACAAATGATCACTCTCTCGGAGACGACTTTGATACGATTGTTGTTGTTGTTGTTGTTGTTGTTGTTGTTGTTGTTGTTGTTGTTGGGGCTGCTACTGCTACAGTGCTATTACTGGAGCAACTCTTCTTGTTGGCAATACAGTTGCCACGATGTAGTGTCATCGTGGCTCCTGTCCGTACTGCTGGATGCGACTATTGCTGGAGTTGTTGTTGCTGCTGCTGCTGCGACTGCCACTATGGCTACAATTGGCACTGTCTCTCTGTGCGTGCACTCAGCTCGCTGTGGATGTGGATGTTTCGTGTTTCTTTTCTCTCCCTTCAGTTTGCTTTTCTTTATTCCTCCCTATGCTATTTATTTCCCCGTTAGCTTACCACGTTCTTGTTAATTACCCTCTACTTATTCTGTCCTCTAGTTAACACAAAGTCAGCTGTATCAATCATGGCAAGGAATGATGTTGACGAACATTTTTCATCGTTGGTTCGTTAGAACAACATATTGAGCAAGTGATAATATATAAAGATGTTGCACTGTTTTAGACAGCTTCTCCTTACCGTTGTTGTTGTTGTTGCTGCTGCTTTTGTTTTAGTCGTTGTTGTGAGCGTCTTCGATTGACGATTTCGATGCTTATGATAATAATGATAATCATAATCATAATAATACTAATAATAATGATCGTGGTAATGTGGTTGCGGCAGCAACAGTGGCGTCTTCTGCTTGCTCCTGACGCTGTCAGTGGTGCTTATTCACAAGCAAGTGGTGTTGCGAGCAAACACCATCATCACGCTCAGCCTTACCATCAGGATCAGCGGCGGAGGCGGAGGCGGCGGTGGCAACATCAGCAACAACAACAACAACAGCAGCTTGCGAGATACGAACAAGCATCATACCTGTAGACCTGTTGTACTTCCGCCCGAGCCGAAGCGCTGTTGCAACAGCGCATGGTAAAGTTCGAAAGGTCCCGTCGTGTCTTCTTCGACGGCCGGCCGGTTGGCTGGCCGGTCGGTCGCGGGCGGGCGGGCGGACGAAGGAACGACGCGCGCCCGCGGTCAGACAGAGTCGCTTGAGGCATCGTCGGCTTGAAGCGACCGTTGTTCCTGTCGCTCGCTGGCTGTGGCTGCATAGATGATGGACGCTGCCCGCTGACTGGACCCGAACACTGCTGAGCGGACCTATCCATGTTCCTCTCGGGGAACAGCCCCCCCCTCCCCCCCCCCCCCCCCGCAAACAGCGCGATGAACTCCTTTAGCCGAAAACGAATAGAAGGCTGTCGATTGAAAGCAAACGCTCGACCAGCAACCAGGGGGCACAGGCAGCAATTATAGCCATAATAGCGCCAATAATCACCACAGCAACAACAACAACATCAATAGCAACAACACAAGTAGAAAGAAAACGACATGAATAGCCATAACAATAACAACAGCAACAACAACAACAACAACAACAACAAGAAAAACAAAAACAATAAAGCACGGTGGCGACGATATCACGATCAGCAACAACAGCGAGGACGCTGACAACACCAGCAGTAATAATAACTCATAACAGTTAGATCACCATGCTTGTTCGACAATCAACGCATGTTGATTGTCGAAAACGAAGACATTATTGAATAAATTGTATATATATATATTTTTTTTTAAATTATTTATTTATTTATTTTTTTCAGGTGAAATACAGCCTTAAACTGGGTGTGTTCGCGCCGAGATCTTACCACCAGTTTCTGACCAGATTGTCAGGTCTGCCGTAATTCTCTATCTAGCTGGAACATAATATAATCGTAGTCAAATATTGGTCGGCAAGTATATGCACATAGGCTTCTGCCTAAAATTGATAAAGATTCTACAAACAAACTTACTGTATGTATGCTCTGGTTTGATTGAGTTTTTTTCGCAGGAATCAACTACAACAGCTTTGCTGATTAGATGCAACACGACCATGTATTACAGAAAAACTGTCAAACATCTCTAGTAAGAGCCAGGTCATGTATTGATCTAGTATGTGTCGACATCTTAACAAACTTTAAAAGACTAATATAGGTAAAACGGTTTGCAGTGATAAATTATTTAGTAACAAAACCCGAAGGATCGGTAGTTGACCCGGCAAGTCGTTCTATTTCTTTCTGAAGTACCTTATTTCATCATAGAAGACCTTAGCCGTGGCCGCTGTGCAATTCGGCCTGACTGCCAACAAGCACCTTCTAGATACTGCTCAGCATTGCTTACTCTTCATTGCAGGAAACCCGAACGAAAATTCCTGTGCTCCCCCCAGCTTTTTGATTCTCAACTTCAGTTAGGTAAGGCTTGTGATAGCAAGCGCTGCTTTCATTGTAGCTTGTGCTGAGTATAGGTCAGACACTAATCTTAAACACCTATATATATATATATATATATATATATATATATATACCGCTTGGTAATGGCGTAAACACAGAAAAAACAATGAAGTCACCTAAATTTAGCAGAAACGAAAAAGTTACATTGAGCCAAATCAGGAAAACACAATTGATGGGATAGAAATCGGGCGTCCAGGGGCACGCTTACCTTTGGGTAATGACGAAGAGTGTATACATACTTAGTTTAAATGTCCGCCATACGAAATGGCTAATCGCCCAACACTTTGTGGAAATTCGTTACATTATTGGTCGGCCTACCGGGAGGTCAGACTCAGTTCTGCCCGATGTAAGGGGGTTGCGGATTTTGTTTAAATAAGCATTCTTCTAATGACATAGGGGCAAACTGTATTGTTTGGAAGTAACAGTATAATCGTGTTATGTTTGTTATATAATGTGACTGCTCGAGTATTACCTCACAAAATGTGCGATTGCAAAAGAACGAGTTGCTCAATAAAGAAACCTGTTTTTCTTACTAACACGACGATGTGCTTAATTTCTGCATAGGAGGACTGGTTGTCTCGCAATCACATACGTATGTTGTGCTCCTATGTCGAGCAATAACACCGGTGTCACGGATTTTTGTAATATGACTGTTACTTTGAAACAAGACTTCTTAGAGTCCATGTTCCATTAAAAAAACATTTATTTTTACGAGCTCTACAATCCCTATATTGCTTTACAAATGTTTCTGGTAGACCCTATGCATGCACTTCATCTCGAAACGCCCATAAAAATTCTTAATTACTCCAAATCTGTTAGTATTGAGCACAGTGGATTGTTATTATTGCTTTCAAATATTTCTGGGAGACCCTGCATATATATACAGGGTCATTCGTATCAAAATGTACTTCTTTCGAGGTTTGATAGAACTCGGCAAGAAAAGAATTTTTTTCAATGAAGGGAGGACGCGGAAACGTCTTGTTTAAAAGAGAGGGTGAAGTTTTTGAAAGTAGTTTTTTTCCGCTTTTTGTTTCTACATAGTTGTGCGAAATCTACGTTTGCGGGAGAATCAGTCAACGTATAAAGAAACCGATTATACCGGTGTGTTCGGAGGAAAATTCTGCAGAACGGAGCTCACTAGCTTGCGTAGCGAAAAGCGAATACCCAGATTAAGGAAAGTCATAACAAGTCGATATTTTACGTTAACGCTTTTTCATGAAACATTTAGATTTTTTTCATTGCGACCAGAAATGTACGCCCAAAAGACCACTCTCACGCAATAGCAAATTGAATGCCCACCATTTTTGTACCAAGATGATGGTGCTGCGTTACGTAGTTGTTAAGTAACTAAGCGTTTTCGACAGTCATAGTTTTTATGTTTTACGTGCAAGTTTTCACGTTCAGGACCGTAAAAATTTGCCAATGCGTTTCCGCCCCCTCCATCACTTTGGTACGAAAGTGGTGGGCATTAAATTTGTTATTGCGTGAGACTGGTCTTTTGGACATACATGTTTGGTCGTAATGGAAAATGTTTACGATTTTTCACGAAAAAGCGTTAACGTAAGACATAACAACATATCGACTTTTTATGGCTTTCCTTTACCTGGGTATTCGGTTTTCGCTACGCAAGCTAGTGAAGTGCCCCCATTGTGCAGAATTTTCCTCCGAACACGCCGGTATAAACGGTTCCTTCATGCGTTAACTGGTTCTCCCGCAAACGTAGATTTCGCACAACTATGTAGGAGAATAAAAGGCAGAATAACGACTTTTATAAATTTCATCCTCACTCCTAAACAAAACGTATTTACACAGAGTCTTTCATACCAATATGTACATCTATTAATGTTGTTAGACATCTTGTTTAACACTTAGGATGAAATTTATAAAAATTGCTATTCTGCCTTTTTGTTTCCTACATAGTTGTGCAAAATCTTCGTTTGCTGGAGAACCAACGCATGAAGAAACTGATTATCCCGGCGTGTTCGGTGGAAAATTCTGCATAATCTGAATAATATTGACGCAAGCTAGCAAACGGCAAATAGCCAAATTAAGGGAATAAAAATTCGATATGCTGTTATGTTAACTACTTTTAAAAATGTTTAAATGTAAATGTTAACCACTTTTATACATTTCATCTTCACTCTTAAATAAGACGTTTCCGTCCCCTTCTCCTGGAAAAACGTATTTTTTTGTCGAACTCTACCAAACCTTAAAATATGTACAAATTGTTATAAAAGAAAAAAATATACAGGTAGTTCCACAAGTTTTTAAAATGAAAACCAAGAATTTTCCAAATCTTGTTTTTAATTTTTTCTTATTTGATATACTCCTCGAGAAGCTCAATACACTTTTCCCACCGAGATTTCAGAGCATTTATACCTCTTGAGTAAAATTCTGCGTCTCTAGACTGAAAATAGGCATTGACAGCAGTTGTAACCTCTTCATTGCTGGAAAAACGCTTTCCACCGAGACGATTCTTCAAATGTCTGAAGAGGAAATAATCAGAGGGGGCCAGGTCTGGAGAATAGGAAGGTTGTTCAATAAGTTCGAACCTCAGTTGGGCCAGTTTTGCCGTTGCTTGCCGCGACTTGTGTGCGGGAGCATTGTCCTGGTGAAACAGGACAACCTTCTTCTGCAAAGCGGGCCGTTTCACGATGAGTTCTTGTTTCAGGCAGTCCAACAGTCTTGCATAATATTCTCCCGTGATCGTTTTACCGCTCTCAAGGTAGTCGACCAGAATTATTCCACGTTGGTCCCAAAAAACCGTAGCCATCATCTTTCCGGCCGATGCCGTTGTCCGCACCCTCTTCGGAGGTTGTTCACCAGGTGCACACGATTGGCGAGATGCTTCTTGGGTCTCGGAAGTGTAGTGATGGACCCAGCTTTCATCGACGGTCACGAATCTGCGCCAAAAATCCGACGGATTTTTCGACATCTTGGCCAAATTTCGCTGTGAAGCGGAAACACGCGCGTCTGTTTGGCCTTGGTTGAGCAAATGCGGCACTCATTTTGTTCTGAGTTTTTTCATCTTCAAGTTCTCGTGCAGGATGAAATGCACACTACCCAAACTGATCCCCAAGGCCTCCGATATCTCCTTAATGTTCACTCGCTTATCTGCGGCAACGATTTTCCGCACTTTTTCCACGTTTTCCTCATCAGTTGCCGTTTTTAGGCGTTTTGAACGTAGTTCATCCCGGTGCTCCTGCGACCTCTTTTTAACTCATTAATCCAGTTAGAAACAGTGGCAAAATATGGCGCAGAGTCACCGTACACCTCGTCTAACTCAGTTTTCACTTGGGTCGCATTCCAACTTTTGACATAAAAACGCTTGATAACCACTCGAAACTCTTTTTTCTCCATTTTTCAAAATCACGCCGATACGTTGCACGGGAAAAGCGATCAAACGAAATCGCAACGGCCAATCACCATAATATTTTGACTGCTAGCATTCGAAAAGTTGCCGTTTCCAATAGCGGTGAAAGCGCGAAAAAATTCGAATTCTGAAAAGCTCATTTTAAGAACTTGTAGAACTACCCGTATATAAAAAAAAGAAAAAAGAAAAAAAAGTTATAAAAGAATATGTACAAATTGTTATAAAAAGTATTAAAAATATATATATTTATATATATATATATATATATATATATATATATATATATATATATATATGTGTTTGAACCTAGTAGTTGCCACTGTTTTTAGCGCTGTCCAGCTATTTGAAGCAGACGCAAAGGCTACCAGCGTACACGTACGCAGATGCGTGTTGTTTGTGCGTGTCGTTTTGTAGCTCGGCTGTGTGCAGCATGATGCGGCGGTCGGCTTTTTTGTTGTGACAGGACACGTTACGACAACTTTGACTTTGAGGGACTGCGTAGGTAAAACGAGGCAAGGAGGCAAAATGCGAACATCGTCGTCAACACCATCACCACCACCACCACACAAGAGAGGTAGGTTGGTATGCCAGTGAGGATTGTCGTACGCTTTGTAGTTGTCGTGGTGTTCGTGACCACCGGCAGCGATGTTGTTTGTTTGGTGGTCAACGGCGATTGGTTTGCCATCAGTTGCCAGTCGCACAGCAAGGCAGCTGCTCCCAATGAAGAAAATCGCGCACGATGTCGTCGCCATCTTCGACGACACGCGACTGCTGATGAACAGAGCCTTCGATTTGGTGCATTTTAGCCTAGTTGGGGTCTAAAGAGTCAAGACAAGACACCAGAGGTGTGTCCACAGCGTTTCGCTGCCCGGTGGTTGGCGGCCGATGCGTTAGCGAGCTGCTTGCTACATCGCTGCCGCTGCCGCCGCCGCCGCCACTCTGATTCTTATTCTGCTGTTGGCAGTGGCGGTGATGCGTCACAATGACAGCCCATGCATGATGCAGCTTCTGCAGCGGTTAGCATCCGTAACCGCATCGTTAAACTGGTGCAAGCTATTTAAATGTGGGGCTAACTTCATTATTTTCCTATTCGTCATCGTTTCTTTTATCCTCTTCTTGGCTGCTCGTTTTAATGTTCAAACAGTGCTACCAGTAATATATATATATATATATATATATATATATATATGAGCGTGTGCCTGTCTGCGAGTGGAGGGTATAAAGGGGAAAAACTCTGCCAAGCTGGGGGTGTAGGACACCGGCGGGAAGCTTCTTACGCTGGTGAATCCAATCGTAATACTTGTTGTTCCTGCTGTTGTTGTTACGGTCAGCAGGCAGCCGGTGTGATTGACGCAAGCACCAGCGATGCTTTTGTTTCTGCTGAAAACAACAACGACGACGACAAAATCGACGTGCTTAAGCAAACACGGCCACGGCGTGACGTTGTTGTTTTCAGCCGACGGAACTGGACGGAACTCAGTCTGCCGATCGGGGCAGCTGGACTAGACCTGATCGTCTGAGCTGACAACAATTCGAAGCGTACGAGAATAACGCGGCGGCGGCGGCGGGCAGCTAGTCATTAATCTTACAATCATTATGGTTTGCTACTGCTACTACTACTACGAGAACAACTGCTAGTATTAAACGTGGTTGATTGGACGGTGAGTTAGCGCGCGTTGCGTTATACGGCGCAACTAACTGTCCACCGACGCCGGCGAGTGTGACGTTGACCGTCAAACACAATAATATACCGTACTAATAGTTCGTTAGAATGAGTCTATTCGCTAAGAAGTGTGCCCTTAGCGGCGCAGTGACAGTCCGTGCACTGATTAAGAAACTCAAGCACACGCACAACTAGCGCGGTTCCGGACGCTCACACCGTCGTACCGCCAACTCGCTTCGTCGGTTGGTAGTTACACCGGCCACCATTCAAATAAACACCTTAGAATAGACAGTGATAACGACGTGCTATCATTTTCCACTTACAATGCACCTTTTGTATGCTATTGCCAATCGTTCCGCTGAAAGAAATTCGAAAAGAATACCTGCTATTTAATTGACATTTTTTCCGCCGGCCTATGCAAACATCTGTAATTACGCAAATATTTGCCAGCGTCCAACTGCACTCCACACGTCGTTGTAAGGTGGTATGGGATTGCTTATCATACAGGTTTATGCATATAAATATCGAGGTTCGTCAGAAAGCTTTATTGGACTTGTACATTATATCAACGTTGCGGCCAGACAACAATAAAACAGATTCAAAATTTTGTTTTATACACAGGGTGCCATTTCAGTCAATCATACAATACCACCTTCTGTAGAGTTCATGCAACGCTAACTTAATGAGAAATCTCCATCCGTCCAAATCTTCTCGTTTCTAGATACAAGCAGTTTATTTTATTACAACACTCGAGGTTTTCTCCCCTCGGAAAATTAAGAAATGAGCGACAGAAGGGAAACTTGAAGAACAAGGTCAAAACTATAAAGTGGGTGGGAAAAATATCGTATGCAAAATCTCTCTCATGCAACATGCGGCACATATGTACTGGAATACGTCTCCGCAACAACTACTCAGTGTGAGACGCGTTTCGAGGACGGCTTGCTTCAAATGGCCAAGAAACTGTCAACACTTTTTCATTATTAATCAATTCGTTGCTCTTCTAGAAGCTCGGAGAAGTAAATCATGCCTTTCTAATTCCACCAAACACAGCATAGTGTTGGATCTTGTGGTAATGAGAAAGCATAACTTCACGCAAATGTATCTTCTATGTGCCGTTGTTCTTCCACTCTCAAATCATCACAGCGTTGTTGTATCGAAATATACATATTTACATGTTTTATTGGTCAAATAACACGTATTTTGTTTTTACAGAAACCGGATTGGAGAGAATTTAGATAAATAATATGTCGTGCACTGCTGCCCGCAACGGTGACAAGTACATGATTTACCAGCTTCCTTGTAGTCAGGTTATGCACAAGTTACATGGCGAAACCCATGCACAGCTATTCCAAGAGGAGAAGCCATTTTCCATATTGGAATATTCCTGCACGTGTCCGAGGTGAGGGCTGACGTCAAAAAGAAGATTGGATTGACATCGGTCGTTATCAGATCCCAATTCTGAATGTGCTGCTTAAACGCCTTAGTGCAAGGCAGAATGTAGCTTCAGTGCAAAGCCTTTCTGAAGAAAGGTGTTCCAACCAGCAGATAGCTAAGCCGGTTACGGCTTGTTCTGTGTACACACAGGGTGCGTTTGTGGAACTCGCTTTGGGCCCATGCAGATTAGGACAGCAGGACTCGCTGGGCTGAGGTGAGGCCCTATAACGTGTATCCCTTACGCAGCTGTGGAACACACTTATATATCACATAGATATAGAGCTGGTAATTCATTACATAGCTAAAGATAGCCGCACTGGCGTTTGGCTACTGTGAAATAACAAAATAGCTTTACGAATTATTTGCTTGCATGTAGCGTAAACATAACGCAGTGGTAGTTAGTTCGACACCGAGTTAGACAAAGTTTTACACATTCGACACGGGTTCTCTAGAGATTAAGCCCATCGTCGTTAGCCAGTCATCGTCGACTTTCGTCTTCTAAATAAATGCTTACACCTGACCTGGTGTTTTACTGGATTTGCTTTCAGCTCAACATATAAAATAGGGCAAGCAATGACCCGGAATTCGCTTTAAAATCAATTCATTATATAACTAATTGGAATTCGTGACAAAAATAGAAAATATTTTATTGTGGTGTCCACAATGAGACGGTTCTCTTCATTCGAGGTATAGTCTATTTTGGCTGATTTGATGGAATTTGAAGGATGACGCCTTGTAATCGGGACATAACATAAGCTTAAATCATATAATCTACAAACTTACGTAGCTTTGCGTTCACCCAATGAACATGGCGCCTGGGTCGCGTCTCGCTGACGCTTGGTCGTATAGCAGAAGTAAAACAGCAAAGAGTTGGTGTATTTATCAACCGGGTCGAGAGATGTGCTCATAGTGCTCATGCTATAGGCTATAACAACGGCAGATGAGCGTTTTAATGTTTCGTGTAGAGCATTTTTGCCGGTTATTGTTGTTGGTACGTTGTGAAATTCTGGCTAATCTTGTTTTCGAACACCGTATACATAAACGTACTGTAATCAGTGTTGCAGTATAGATGTTAAATGTACACTATGAACACCGAATATATTCTGTGCAAGTACATTATATATATATATATATATATATATATATATATATATATATATAGTCCAGAAGTTGAGTCAACAGCTGAACTAGCAAGATGAGAGAAGACCCAATGACGTGAAGGAAGCACTAGTTCTGTCTGGTGTATATGTTTATAATTTTACCCAACCTGGGTGTTAATAAACCATATATATATATATATATATATACGTCCGCACTATAAAAAAAGGTCTACATAAAATAGATCACGTACACGTGAATGTTTTCAACAAAGATGAGCAGGTGAAATTTATATTGAGCTTTATGTACGTAACCTCGCCTGTCCCATCTCGTAGACTTAACGGGATCAATATCCCTCGCAAGAAGCAAATTCGCAGAGAAAAGAAGTTTGCTACGAGTATTCTTTGCAAGCCCTGTCTATTAAAGTCATCGCGCATCTGTCACTTGAAAATTTGAAAAAAGGGGCATGAATACAACATATCCTCATATTTGAAGCACATCATACAAATTTTGAGTATTATACCTCCGAAAGCGGCAGTTCATTCGACGTTTACCCACGGGGACGTGTATCCACGTTTCCACTAGTGTCTACTCCCAGTCGAACATCAGCTAGACGTCAAACAGCTTTTGCAATGCTCTCAGTATTCTTAAAGTCTAGTGAACACACAATTCTCCTTCCTGAAATTCCCTAGGTGCCTCACTTCAAAGCACTTCTTTGCTCGCGAAAAATAACAATAGTTTTTAATTTCACATTTTTAATCAGGCCTGTGATCTATCCATACCCAGAATTGGATATAGGAAAATACCCACTCAGATTGGATAGTTATAGTTAACCACGTTTTTTTACTTATACTTGTTGTATATTGTGAAGATGCGGTACGAGTGTACAATTTTGTTTGAGTGTATATTTGTGTTGCCATAATTATTTTTCGACGTTCTAACAAACGCGCCAAATGCTTTTATAGGACTCCTCGCGCTTACCTTTTAAGTGCTTATATAAAGCATTCCTAAGATTTTGCTGAATGTCAATTTCTGCGTTGTTGTTAAAATCATCCCTTTTAATAATTTAATTTACCAAGCACGTATGCGTTGTTAAATACAGTTCCGTTGAATGAAGAACATTTAAAATTGTTATATTTAGGTATATCATCATATATGCATTAATGCATACATAGTGAGGTTCCGGCTGCGCAATAGCTATTTGCCTCGTGGTTCTCAGTTTTCCACAAAAAAAATATGAGTGTTGGGCGACATGTTGAGACAAATAAGCTTGATCAATTTTAGCTGAAAACGGACTCGTAGTTTGCGATGCTAAAAGCACAAGGGCTCAATGAGCACCAAAGAAAGCATAGTCATGACAAATGCATGCATACAAAGAAACACAACAGAATAGGCGCATACACACATAGACAGATCGATGCATACATCGTACACGTGTATACGTGTGTACAAAATGGGGTTTCGGACCTTTCGGTGATCGAGTTGTCGGCGTCGTGGCTTTTTCGTCGTTATCGGCTGCGCTAAGAAAAGGCAAACCCAGCAAACTGAACTCCTGCTGTCAATGATTGATTCCCTTACTGTTCCGTTTCAACAACGTTGGTAGACGCAGAAGACACTAATGAGGTCATAATAACTGTTAACGCAACAGCAAAGAGACACGTGCCATGAACGCCGCGACTTGTTGCCGAGCTAGACTAGAAGAATGTCGGCAGTGACGACGGCGAGTTCCGCGACGAACTCTACTATAGCATATGATGAATAAGTCGTTGAGCATTGTTTACTGTAGCCAGAACATTATGCTGCGATGATTTGGCGGTTAGCGTTATATAATAAAACAATAAATATAATAAAAATATCATAACAATAAGAACAAAAATTAGTATGAACTATTTAAAAGAAACAAATATATATATATATATATATATATATATATATATATATATATATATATATATGCATGTGTATAGACGTGTCGCGCGACACGTCGGCGGTAGTGAATGTCGCCAGACAGTCATTTATGCATGCACCTATTCTCGACAGGGCCGCCGAAGAACCTTAATTACGCCGCAATCACAGCTCCCATCGCCATAAGTTTGGTACCATGGAATTATCGTGATGAAATAATATGCGCTTGCCTAAATGTCTTAGTTTTAAGCGCTGTGAGTAGTCGCAAGGTCATGATTTTGAGGTATTTGGTTTGAAAGCTAACAAAATAACTTCAATTCTGTTCTAAACGACCATATTGCATCTTCGGGCCGGCCTTATATATTCTTCGGAGGAAGCAGAGTTTTCTCACGAACACGACGGTGTGCTTAGTTTTGGTATAGGGGGTGTCTTGCTGGTTGTCTCGCAATTGCACAAGTTGTGCCTCCATGTCGGACAAAAACACTAGTGTCACAAATTAGTAATTTCACTCTCACTCCGAAAGAAGACCTCTCAGAGACCATGTTCCATTGGAAAAAATATTTGCATTAACGAGCGTATATATAACGAGTATATATATATATGTATATATATATATATATATATATATATATATATATATATATATATATATATATACATATATACGCTCGTTAATGCAAATATTTTTTCCAATGGAGCATGGTTTCTGAGGGGTCTTCTTTCGGAGTGAGAGGGAAATTACTAATTTATTTTATATACAGGGTGCGTAAGTTAAATCCGGACTAAACGTCATCGCCCGTTTCGCAATTAATGTCTAAAGAAAAACAGATATTTCGGTAATTTTTTTTACGTGCCGTTAGGTACACTCCTGAGGAACATTTTTATTCAATGTAGCCACCACCAGCAGCAATTACACTTTCAATTCTGGCGCGAAAGCGCCCGCAAACCTTCTTCAAAGTTAGCGGATTGAGATTCTTGAACGACTCGACAATGGCTCTGCGTAGCGCTTCTGTATGCATGTCGAAACCTGTTAGTTTCTTGCTTAACAACGCCCCATACATAGAAGTCCAGGGGATTCAAGTCTGTACTGCTAGGGGGCCATATCGTTTTGTCCCAGAACGTTGTCATGTTGCCCCGTAGCCAATCCTGGACGAGATTACTGGTGTGGGCGGGAGCGCCGTCTTGTTGACAGACATATTGTCTTCCATTGGATACTCTATCAATCCATGGTTTTACCACGCTTCGCAGAACACGTAAATACACTTCCTTTGTTACGGTTTCGTGTCTGTCAAAAAAGTGTGGGGGCATCACGTCTCCTTCATTCGACACAACACTTAGGACGTGCACACTGGCAGGACGTTTGGTTCTATGCACGATTGGTACATCCTCAGGGTTCTTTGCGAGCCACCGGTCATTTTTCGGGTTATGTTTTTGGTCAATGGTGAAGATTTTTTCTTCGGAGAAGAATCGAAGATGTCCCGCCATTTCGTGTCTCAAAAAACGTGAGGATGAGATGGCAGCATGTCATCCTCTTATTTTTCGCGGCCTGAGGCAACATCTGTCTGACTTTAAACGTGCAAGACTTGTAGCGCAGTTCTTCGTTGATAATCCGACGCATAGAACAATCACTCATATTGAATTTGATCGCTAAATGGCGCATCGATAGACTTGGATCCTTAAAAACGCAGTTTTGCACCATTTTGATCACTTTTGGCGTCCTCACTTCTCGTCGGCGGTTGTGAATCTTCCTTCCAGGTGTTGCACTACCTAGCCCTGTCTCTTCTGCATCTCTGTAGCGTCGGGCAATGTCGTAGACCGTTGCTCTTTTAAATCCAGTGATGTTGACGATTTCGGCTGGCCGATGTCCGGCACAAAGCAATTGGATAACGGTTGTTCTTCGGTCATATTCTGGACCCAGGTTGCGGCGGCCGTCCATGATGAGAATGCGTTTTTGTTCTATTGTGAGTGGGCTGTCTGCTAACGCAAACCGATCTGAATTACCGCCTTCCGTCTATGCTGGGTAGCCCGCCAAAATTTGTCTGGATTTAGCTCTCTTAGACGCATCCTGTATATATATATATATACATACACTATTTGTACACAAGCGCACGTGTGTACGAATATAGGTTCTTAATGCAAAGTTAGTGATAAATGTGTCTTATAGCAGTTTAAAAGCGGCGGTGGCTTGTACGGTTAACGCACCGTTTGGATAGAAGCGCTGACATGGCAACCATGATTAACAGACAATCACGGGTTCCACACCCCGCCTTGTTGGTGAACGTTTTCTGCTGTAGTACGTACCTCTGCTGGAGAAAGTCTATATGAATCCAGTAATACAAATGCGATGACGCATTTAGACGCTGTACTGTGGTACGCAAGGCGTTTGCCCGTGCACGGTATATATATATATATATATATATATATGAATGCGTAGGTAGCATATACAGGTAGTTCAATAAGTTCTTAGAATGAGCTTTTTAGAATTCGAATTTTGGCACGCTTTCACCGCTAATAGGAACTGCAACTTTTCGACTGCTAGCACTCAATATATTATGGTGATTGGCCGTTGCGATTTCGTTTGATAGCTTTTCCCGTGCAACGTATCGGCGTGATTTATAAAAATGGAGAAAAAGAGTTTCGAGTGGTTATCAAGCATTTTTATTTCAAAGGTTGGAATGCGACCCAAGTAAAAATTGAGTTAGACGAGACGTACAGTGACTCTGCGCCATGTTTTGCCACTGTTTCCAACTGGATTAATGTGTTAAAAAGAGGTCGCAGGAGCACCGAGGATGAACTACGTCCAGGATGCCAAAAAACGGCAACTGATGAGGAAAACGTAGAGAAAGTGCGAAAAATTATTGGCACAGATAAGCGAATGACCATTAAGGAAATAGCGGAGGCATTAGGGATTAGTTTAGGCAGTGTGCATTTTATCCTACACGAAAACTTGAAGATGAAAGAGTTTAGAGCAAAATGGCTGCCGCATTTGCTCAACCAAGGCCAAAAAGACGCGCCTGTTTTGGCTTTACAGCGAAATTTGGCCAAGATGTCGAACAATCTGTCGGATTTTTGGTGCAGATTCATGACCGTCGATGAAAGCCGGGTTCATCACTACACTCCCGAGACCCAAGAAGCATCTTGCCAATGGTGTGCACCTGATGAAGGACCTCCGAAGAGGGTGCGGACAACGGCATTGACCGGAAAGGTGATGGCTACAGTTTTTTAAGACCAACGTAGAATAATGCTGGTCGACTACCTTGAGAGCTGTAAAACGATCACAGGAGAATATTATGCAAGACTGTTGGACTGCCGTTAGCAAGAACTCATCGTGAAACGGCCCGCTTTGCAGAAGAAGGTTGTCCCGTTTCACCAGGGCAATGCTCCTGCACACAAGTCCCGGCAAGCATCGGCAAAACTGGCCCAACTGAGGTTCGAACTTATTGAACAACCCTCCTATTCTCCAGACCTGGCCCCCTCTGATTATTTCCTCTTCGGACATTTGAAGAATAGTCTCGGTGGAAAGCGTTTTTCTAGCAATGAAGAGGTTAAGGCTGCTGTCAATGCCTATTTTCAGTCTAACGACGCGGAATTCTACTCAAGAGGTATGAAAGCTCTGAAATCTCGGTGGGAAAAGTGTATTGAGCTTCTCGGGGAGTATATCGAATAAGAAAAATTTAAAAACATGATTTGGAAAATTCTCGGTTTTCATTCTAAGAACTTATTGAACTACCTGTAAACTGCCGCTCTAAGCGCCCCTGATATAAAAGGGTGATATGTGTCTTTAGGTATACATGCCAAGCGAACAATAAATCAATGTATATATAGAAAATATTGTGATTATTTATTATTCATTTAAAATACGTTTGCACACTCGGCAGTGCTCGCTTTAATAAAAATGGTGGTAAAAAGGTGTCACGTAAGGATAAGAATCAGCTGTCGGAGTCGCATACACCACTCATGATGGATCCGAATCTGCGAGATTTTTGCGGGTCGGGAAGCGCCGCTTGTAGGGACTCGACGTTATATTTGGTGATCTTGTCCTGCCGCGCTTTTGCCAGGTACCGGTTCGAGCCGCAAACCTCGGCATCTAAAACCCAGACCTCGGTAGGTGTTGTTATTACGAGGTCGGGCTTTAGACCCGGTGCCCCTGGTCGACGGAATACTCGCTCACGAACCACCTCATGGCCCCCCTCGCGGAAAAGACGCGCCACGCGATCACAGACGTCGTCATGTCTCTTTATACTTTGTTTGTGTGTTGTATCGCACATTTGAGCGACTTGAGACAACGTCTCAGGCGCATGACACCCGTGCCTACAACGTTTGTTGTAGCCCGGGCGTCCCCTGGCCAATCTGGCACGCGTTCGTAGTGCGTTAATCCTGAGCTTTAATGGGTTTAAATACTCCTTACCAGAAACGTAGGGCATACCCTTAATCCAGTAGTGTACAAAGGGTGTTTCTATATGTGTATATATATATATATACGGTGAAGAACGGCACCTGCTTCCCTTCCTTAGCTTGAACCATCATCATTGCTTTGATGAACTGCTTATAGTGGCAAAGCCGACCCCGGCTCGGTTCCGACCCTCTTAGTTAGTCCTTGATCCACCACTCAGCCATCTTCGATGCGATTGTCTAAAGGTTAAACTGGCTCCTGGCTACTCTTAAGCATTGTTGCTACAAATCTTTGCTTAGCACTGATCTATCTATGCAAATGCCTTTGGTGACCGTGTGCATAAAGACCGTACACGAACCAGCAGCAGGATGGCCATTTCACCACTGTCGCTTGCTTATAATCTTTAGGTGCGCTTCATATATATTCATATATATATATATATATATATATATATATATATATATATATATATATATATATATATATATATATATATATATTCATATATATATATATATATATATATATATATATATATATATATATATATATATATATATATATAGCATTTAATAAGGTATTGACACGATATCAATGTTCGACACATCGATGTTCCTTCTTTTAAAGGGAGTACATACGAGGATGCAGTACAAACCAGCTGGTAGATTCAAGAGTGCCAAGTCTATAGGTGGAAGGTTTAAATTGCCAACAGTACCTACTCAGTGAGTCGACGCCCTTCAACACAAATAATTCATTGCAGGTTGACTTGATTTTGTTGCCCGTAGCGATGACGGCGTTGGCATTGGTCACGGGGCAGCAGACAATGCAATCGCAGTAAAGACTGTTTAAAATAATTATAGATATAAGCTTACTTATGCTATATATGTCTACCGGGTAAGACATTAAGCCCTAGAATACATTGGCTTTCTCCTCCAGAACGCCGTCGCATTCTTACAGTGAGTAAGATAATTACCGCTTAGAGATCAGTTACGCTTTTCGGCGTCCGTGAGCCAAATCTCGAATATAGGCATAATGTCAATGTGAAATACAAGCAATAGGTTTCCAAGGAATCTTTCTTTGTTCTTAATTTACTAGCTGACCGGGCGTTAAAGTATATACATTTACGACCACCAGATTAAGTAACGTACTAGCGCCCGGTGACGGGCTGGTTTTCTCACGTTTAATCTTTCTGCGCTTTCGATTGCGTACATTGGAGTCAACGCAACCCGGCTTAATTTGTCAGTTTTGGAGAACAATCATTGCCGGTAAGGGGTCGCGGGAACTACTACTAGAAGGCGGTTTGCGGTGCAAACAAGCTTGTCATTGTCGTATCTACATGTTCGCGTCCAGACTTAGATTGAGCCAGTCTATTGTTGGTCACGTCAAGCGTAACACCTTTCGGCGGGTCATTGAGGTACCAAATGAAGCTTTTTGGACCCGCAATATATGTTGTTTGTTCGTTGGAATTCACAGAAGTGTTTCCAGTTGCTTGCACACACGCTGTAGATGTAGCGTTAGTACTGATGTGTTGATAAAACACAGATGTCGTGAGCAAGTCTGGTTGTTCTGTTCATTCTGAGCAGGACGATTACACAACCTAATCTAACGACGAATTATGTTTTACTGCGTTATAGTTTTGAAGTGGGAAACCTGGGCGTAGTAGTTGTATTTGCGTGTGCTAAGTTTTAAATAGGGGGATAAAGTTACTTTCCGTTTTTTCTGTTCTTTCTGATCGTAAAAAAGTTATTGATTATCGCTCCGTTTCAAACATCCGCTAACTCTCTTGCACGACACCGGCACTGGCAAAAGGATCCACAGAGGGCACTGCAAATGGAAAATCAACATATTCAAGAGATGAAATTATAAACTAAATGTTGCGCAAGAAAGCAAGGGCTGGGTTGTATCCGACGCCAAAGACACTTGCTGCTGCTCGCCCTGTAGGCGCTCGCTAATGTACTGAAAGCTGAGCGGCTCTTTAGAATTCCGTGCAATCTTACTGAGCCAGAACCGTTAACTAGAAGTAAACAACACATCGTAGATAACAGCTGGTCTCGTGAAGATAGATTTTCTGGATGAGTGTCGCCATTGTGACAACGACGAGCGCGCGAACTACAGCAGGACCAGCAGTAGATATGGGCCATGAGTTTCACACATGATTACGCCTTATCACTGTACAGAACAGCGCCGAACAAACGCCAAGAGGATTGTCAGCTATTCTATTCTAGCCTGACCAGGTGTTCTTCGCCTCTGGCAGCCGCTAAATCATTAGCATCCCACGCACCCAAAGTCGACCACCCCGGTGGGAGCAATCAATGTCAACGTTGTCAACCTTGGACACTGGGTTTATTTTTAGAACATCGCTTTAAGTAAACGTGTGTGTACCACATTAAGCATTCCTGTTGTCCAGTTTCCTGTTATCTGTACCTTGTATCTATTCCCAGGTGACGGATGTAAGGATTCCTAGAGATAATTAAGGCCAGGAAGATTTCACTATGACCCTGACCTTACTTGGCTTTTAAACGTTAACGCGGATGCAAAAACAAAGCATTCTTTTAAAAACAATGTACTCTATAATCAGAAGCGATTTCTTGGTAACAATTTATTTTTCTCAGAGTGATAATGACCTGTTCGATATCTGCACGCCAATTAAATGATTGAAGACGTCGTATTCTAACATTTTAGGATCTCGGTTTTAGTTGAAACATGCACCTATAGTTGGGCAACGTAAACAGTGAACATTTTAGACGACTTGCGGAACTAAGTGAAATACAACTTCATAGGGGGGGGGGGGGGGTAACAATCGGCATTACAGGCATATACGCGACTGAGACTACGCATGCCTACGACTTCACCCCCCCACCAATTCTTGGTGAAGTGGGGAAGAAAAAGAACAGAGGCAACGGCGAAGATCAAGAGACTGGATGTTCTTCTCTCACCTCGATTGTAAGCCGGGACGGGCTGTGAGGATCACAATATTATACACCCGGTACATCATGCACGGCTACCAACACCTTGTATCTTCGTCGGGGAGTACTCTCAGTGCACTTGTCGGCTCTGCTTGCAGAATTGCGCTAAGAATCTCTCAGTTAAGCTAACTATAACTGTAAGGCGCTTTGGAGAGCGTCGTTGAACTTTCTTTCTCGTTAGGATAGTAGGGAACAAGAAGTAACTGCCCGTCATGTTGTATTATATTATAATATAGACAATATTGACGAATATATTCTGTTTGAGTGCGATACAGAAATGAAGTTTATATGCACACACGTCGTCTCACGCACACGCAAATATACATATAAATGTTTATATTGCAAAAGATAGCGGCTATGAAATGCCTGCGCTTTTGCAGTATTCACATACCTTTTAATTCTAGGCAATATAACAAGTCCACAATTTTTTAAAGTTGGATGTCAAACTTGTGGATAATAAAATAATCGCATCTATCGACATGCGTTCTTTAGTATCCTTAAAATAAAGCAATTAATAATTTTATGAAAGTTCATTTTTGAAAGTTCTTTATAGAATGGGTCCAGCTCGGGCATCGGCAGTTAGGGGATAATTTGGATGTAGGAGACTCTTATATATTCAAGAGGTATGAGCAGTGGTCCGCAAGTGCCATGGGATAACGAATCCTTCGATTTTGGTAGGAAGCCCAGAATGGATAGGACAGATACGTTAATGATTCTATGTGCTAAGCGTGTTATCATAAATGTCGCCTGAGCTATCTATTATAGAATACCTAGCATCGATAGCGCTATGCTGGCGGCAGAAAAACAGCGCATGAGAAGTCCCCGACGCTTTAGCATTTCGAAAAAGACAGAGATCTTTGAGATGACGTAAACGGTCAAGGATCGTAAAATATTCTCATGTTTGACCGACTAATCTAGGTGTATGGTAAACACGATCCAAATTTAAAGGATTTACAGTCTGTGGCTGAGAAAAATCTGCTTGAAATTTTCAATACGTTTCTGGCAGCTGCATTTACAGTTGTGTTTTGTAATTTAAAGTTTAAGCACTATAGTTATCTTGATTATTATTTACAACGTTCGGGAGGCGTCGCAAATAAAGCGTTCGCGTCGGATTTGTCAATTAAGGAGATCTAAAGTCTCTTATTCTCTTTTTGCCAAGAGCATATGACACTTTCAAATTTTCCTGTCAGAGAGCCTTTCAATTAACGTATTATTCGGTATTGTTAAATGGGGGCAAATATCGGTACCTAGGCAACGTGTACCCTCATGACCTCATTCACCTTTAGGCTAGTAGTGTAAAGTCGTCAGCAAGCACGTCAGTTGTTGAATAAATAGTTACAACATATTTTGCAAATATGTCATATACATATGTGAGTAACATCCCAAAAAAATTATATATATATATATATATATATATATATATAAGATTACAGGGGTATCTGATACACAAAGGCTTGTGAAGAGCGCTAGCAATTGAGGTTGGCCCTCTGTGTGCCCTATATTGTTGCCGCATTGCCGCTCTGGACTTCCAGTGATAGCCGCTAAGTAAATAGTCAAGAGATCTCCCCTGTCGCCAGTGTGACTCGTTCGCCAAGCTTGTGTAGAAACGACCATGTTTCGGGGTCGGGTTCCGCAACTGCCTCAAACAATAGTGGCAATAAATAAAACTAATTAGAGACTTGGGCGTTTTTTGACCTTTGATTGCCTATGATCGTCGCATCCTAAACAAGAAGACTTTATCGTTATTTGGCTTGTTCTGTTCGATGGGGTTCTTCTTTACTTCAAAGGCTGATAACAGCCTTAGAACTGGACTCAGAATACTGGCAAAATATAAAGTGCGTTGGCTGCTTGAGGGCAAGGCCGCTCAGCATTTTTGCAGCTCCGGTGAGCCCTGAAAGAGCGTCTGCCTTCCGAGTGAAGCGCGCCCTACGTGGCGACAAATCCATCGAGTCAGCGCCAGAGGCTCGGGTGTCCGGCCTTAATTGCAACAGTGTGGGTCTAGTAGCTGCAACAAAAGAGGATCGTCTTCAATTGCGCTAAAGGTAACTTTGTGTGCCCCCCTTTTTAACAATTTACTTGAGTTCTACTAACGCTTCGTCCTTTATCCTAATACCATTCTGCCTGCTTTTATCCCCGACATCTTTAATTTTTTCGTCCTCTGGCAGTTTCTGAGGTGTCGCCCCCATTCGCCTATCTGCACGAGTCTTGGCTGTCGCTGCTCGGTCCCGCATTTGTAATGCCGGATTGTCGGCATCTCTTGATATCTAGTAGTAGTAGGCGCCGCTTCGCCATCACTTTCGTACGCGGGCGATGCAATCGCTTCTACAGTAGCACTGTCTCGGTGATGTTGCTTTCAACGCAGGCAGTGACCGCCCTCAGTTGTGATATATTTAGCGAATCGGGTGGCTCATCCTGACCGGATAACACCAACTTCGGCAATCCTGTGCTGCAACAAGGGCCAAAACACAAAACAAGCAAATGCCTAAAAACGCAGCAAAAAGGGAGCATGCAGACTGGGGTATTGATCCCGGTGCTGTTGAGTGGTAGTTGGCGAGAGTAACTTTGACTCTCTTTCCAGTGTATTTTGGTTAACTTCTTATAGTGGCAATATCTAGGTTCAAGCGAGAATGGGAGGCAAACCATACGATATAGACCATATGGCGACGAATAAATAGTGTCATATGGTCATGGTACATTCGAGAACTCTTACGGCTAATGTGAAACAGATAAGTGACGGCTACCGATTTCGGAACGACTGATTAATGCCCTAATTCTAGCCGATCTGGGGTCCAAGCCGGGATGGTTGCTGGTTTGGTTTAATGGGCAAAATGGAATAAGATTAGTGCCACTAGGCGAGAGACAGTTCCCCAGGGCCATGACGACATGTTGTCTCCAAAAACCTTCACACACATTCGTTGATGCAATTATCATCACAAAAGTTAAACTTAACAAAACAATCTGTTTCTCGGGAGTCTTGTGGTGTGTAAGGCATTCCGTTGAATTTAGTATCGCTCGTCACCACACCATATTCTTCCAGTTCGACCACTGCCACAATAAAGGTTATACAAATGTACCCTTATGACGAGTCTCATGTATTCTCTCGAGATCTCGAAATCTCGAAGAAAAAAGAGGGCAGGCTCCCTTCAGATTTAAACAAAAATTCTCGAGCCAGGTAGACATCTTTTGTGTCCAAGGTGCGAATCTTATGCTGAGACACGGCATGCAAACCCAACGCCTTCCCTACCGGTGACATATGGTACGTTTGAATTTTCGAACGGGCCACATTTTCCTCATCCGTTGCTGTTTGTGGACGTACTGTACAGGATTTGTCGTGCAAGTTAAAATATTGTCAGTTTATAAATGTTTGTGCCGTCCGTACACACCCTCGGGCATAGGGCGCCATCTCCAAAGATCGATGGAAGGATACGCCTAGTAATCGATGGAAGGATACGCCTAATAATCGATGGAAGTTGTACAAAACAACCGTACACAGCCCAATTTCGTGTTCGCCATTTTTAGTAGTAGCTTATAGTCTGTGGAAGATCAACTCGAGTTTTCTACCCAAACGCAACAAAGCTATTGATATCCGCCAGTAGTTTGGGCTGTAGCTCACGCGTGGAATGAAGTGTTTGCAGTCCCTATATATATATATATATATATATATATATATATAGGGGAATATATATATATATATATATATATATATATATATATATATATATAATTATATTCGGGCGATAGCCTTTTCTGCAAAATGTCATTAATGGTTACGATTGCTTGAAATGTGTAAATATGATAATTTCAAGCTCAATAAGGAATGACTAAACGTATATAAATTTGTCGTCCCAAAAGAAAATTTTTACATTTCTGTTCTGGTGAATAAAAACTTTAACGTATGTGAACGTGAAGTGTTTGCATTTTAAATATTTGACACGAATCTACACTATGTGCATTGTTGTCAATATATCCCCTCATCCTTGATACTTTCATATCTATGAATATACACAAGGTATTCCAGAATTCGCCTAACTAGCTTTGACGTCTAGTACAACTCAATGAAAAACTAATTTTCTTTAGTAAAACGAAAGGCGGAAATGTCTTTTACATATGAATAATTGAACGTGAAAGCCAAAATATAAGAATGGCAAATAATTTTATTTCTTGAGACTTATCTTTAATACACGATGTGTTCTAATGTAGAATGCAATCCAGTAAAATATGCAAACTTTTCATCCGAACACGCAGACATGATTAGTTTGTCGATAGGATGACTGGGACTCTTGCAATTGCAGACTTGGTGAAGTTAAGCTGGGATTAAAAGCTCAATACAACTATTTTTAATTTCACTCTCAAATCACAAAAAAATAATTGCCCCTCGTTTAATTGGAAAAATATTTTTTCGCCGAGTTGTACTAGACCTCAAAGGTTGTTGGGCGAATTTTGAAACACCCTTATATATATATATATATATATATATATATATATATATATATATATATATATATATATATATATATATATATATATATATATATATATATATATATATATATATATATAACGTCACCACTAAAATAAAGCCGTACACTACATTTATTGAAGTCAGTGTAAGAACTTACCTAACATAGGTACTAATAAGTAAACTATTTATATATATTTATAATGCTCGTATTAAGTGGGGGATACTAGAAATATTTATTTTTATCATCGTCGTATATTACACATATCACGAAGGATAGCTAATATATATATATATATATATATATATATAATTCTCAATACTGTAAGTAACTTCAACTTGGGGAAAACTTCACACATGTCGTTACTGTTGTCCGCCATGGCCTTAAAGCAATATCGAGGCTATAATCTAAACATGTACCGAAATATGAAAATTTACTGGAACAATGCAGCTAGCACACCACCTTGAACTGTTTTCTTCTAACGGCCTATAATTTCGCGAGAAGCACAGCACACGCGCCAGAGTAGCTGACATTGCAAAAGAACTACACTATAGTAGTGCTGCAGCTTTTCAATAATCGGCGGACAAGATAGCTCTATGTCGAACAACCAACCGTGTGCCAAATCACCATTACAAGGCGCAGACAGCATTTTATCTTTATGCTAACCGTATTCAAATTAAACACTTAGCTGAACTACACTAATTCCCAATGCTTTGCTCGTCATGACGTATGTCGTTGATTAATAAATGATGGTTATATATATATATATATATTCTTAAATAATTCGATTGTATGCCAAAAAATATACTTGCTGAACCTGCGTTAAATGGCTCATGTTTGGACCCATTAACAGATCAAGAACTAGGGCAATCTGTGCATCTGTCATATTTATAAGGCGTGCCCAGTGAAGTCTTTAGAAAGCAGGCTAAGGTACGTTTCAACAGCTGGTTGACTTTTTGCCAGCACTTGCACGGTTGGATATACTCAAACACACAAAAGTGGAGTTTACGAAGACCAAGAAAGCCCCAACACTGCACCTATTATAAGCACTGAAATTGAAATCCGCTATGACCTGAACACCCAGATGTGTATATTTTTTTCATTTCTTGCCTCAAGTGGAAAATGCAGTAGCGGTAAGCGGTGTCTCTCTGAATGGTTGCGGATAAAAGCCCGCTAAGGTCTGCTATGCCCGACCTCTAAAAACTCGGTTGTACAAAATAAAAACGGCACCTTTAAAAGTTTTAATTTAATTTATCACTTACGTGCCAATAAAATGTAAACTATGATTAAGTATCATGAGACTAATAACTCCTTTTGTGTATACGTCATTACGGAAAACACTGTGCTCAAATTGGCATACAAATGAAATTTAGGCGAATATATATATATATATATATATATATATATATATATATATATATATATATATATGTAAAGTTATTTGTTAATGTTATTAGCTTAGCATCATACTAATTTAGTAGAACATGAAAAATATTAGCGGAAGCTATGTTAGTATCTGCTTAGCAAAACAGGTATTTAATAGCTATCAGAAATACGTAGCATATACATATGGATATGTTTGTGTTATCATATATTTTGTTAGTACCGGGAGTATGATCCGCTCTATTGAGATGCTCCTTGTTTGATAGTTAGAATGCTGTTCGTTTGTGACCAGCGGTCGATTATAGTCTGCTTTGGCATTCACGTAGACTGGAAGGCATAGCAACTAATTGAAGCGTGATCTGAATCCATGACCTTCTGGATGTAAGAAAAATGTATTTGGCATTAAATCGATCCGCTAGGCCAATTTGTAATTATGTTTTAGGTGTATGCTCTGTGCGTAACTACACTCCAGACGTTTGATTGAATGGGCTAATTACGGTTATATTGATTAGAGGAATGAAATTAGAAGGACTTCTTCATTGGTGTAGTGAATGAGGTAGTCAAACATTACTTAAAAGTTACCCGATACGTCAATCTATCACAGAAGAGGCAAATGTCACCTTGGCGTCTCCCTATAGATCTACGGTTTGATCGCGTGCCGATGGGACGAAGTTGTTGATATCATTAGTTGCTAATTATCCAATGGATGATCATTTGTAGCATTTGCAAGCCGTATGACTGGGGTTCGGTTAACGCATTTCTTCTTCGGTGGGCAACCAGCATAATCGAATCAAACCCAAGGACGTTGTCTGTCGTCACCGTCATCACACATCGGCTTCACGGAGTCATCAGGGAGGGGGAAGAGAGCTGGCGCATCGCAGGTTTTCATAACCGAACAAACCACAAGTTCAACTATGATGGTCACCCTGATCGTGAATACGTCGGTGTGGAGGTGATCAGAAAATAAGGATTGGTCGGCATTGCCATTTATACTAATCTTGCAGAGGTATAGTAGAAGTAGCAAAGCAATCAGGTTCGAAAACTCGTCAATCCGGAAAATAAACGCATAAGACATGACTAGCCTCAGCAGCAAAACCAACGGACACTCCGAGCTCATTCATGCTATGGTACCCTAAAATGCGGCACTCTTCACCCAGACATGATTTTAATTCAAGGCTTATATGATTCTACTACTAATAGTGGATACGAATAATGTGCGAGTGTAGTCTCGTGGCTATCGTTGTCTAAGGCAGTTCATATCGCTAGCAATGCATAGGCTTATGCTGTCGCTATAAGCGCCCCTAATATAAATGTGTGGAATATGTATTTAGGTATACATATCACGCAACTAACATAACTATCTATCCACCTATAGGATGAATGCCGATGCATGCATAACAATAAACGCAATGCAACCCTTATCCCCTTTGAAAGGGGAAAGGCGCTTATTTGGGATGATCACCGACGCGCTCGCCCCCTCGAACCTGGAGGCCAGCGCGTCTGCCGCTGGCTCCGCGGCACGCAAGGCAAAACGTCTAAACACCAACAAATATGCCCAACTCGCCAACGAGTTCATTTTCGTAGCAATTATGGGCACAATAAGGGGCTGCCTCAAGGATAAGCTCGACTGGTAGCACTTCTCACAAGCCCTCGTGTAGTTAGTTACTCGCATTTCCCTGTAACCATGAAATTAGATAATAAATGTATCGTTTTTTTATTAGAAGAAACGCACTTCTTTAAAAAATAACAGAAACGCAATAAGATAAGTGCTAGTTGAAAAAGGTTAGGAGAAGTGTTGTACGACATACGTCCAGCGCATTTCTCAAAGTGCAATAGAAAGGAATTATAGTCAATTCGGATATTACTAGTGATAGAACAGTCGAAATGATAATAATAAATTAATTGTTAATATCGTTATTGCTTACTAGCAGCCACGTGTATTGCGACGGCACCGACTACCACTGCGAGTATCAATGCTGTCTTCCTACGACTGTTTTCTGTTACAATACTTTGACTACTCAATACGGTTACTGCGGGTGGTTAGTTTTGGTAATGTGTATCGCTTACCCGGCTTCAACAATACCCTGCTAGTAATAAGTAACTCGTATCGTTATCATAACTGCTACTGCTATCGGTGTTATGTTGGCGCTGGTAGAACGTCCATTCCAGCAATTTTAGTGGCATTACCCACTCCTAGCGGTTACCGATCCAATCATCTTAGATTTCGGCTCTTGTCAGGGCTTGCTATTCTTACTAGCTTCATCATAAGCGGCTTCATTGCTGCTGATAGGTACTCTCTAGTCCGATGCGATGACTTCTGCCGTTAGCGCTGCCGCTGCTGCTGCTTCGAAATATACCGTTGCGGCAATTGCCGATACATTAATCAGACACACCTGATGAAGTGCGCCCGTTAATCGATCGATCTTTTCTGCTTTTGTTCATTGTTCAGCGACTTCCAGCTCAAGAGGAGTGATATATATATATATATATATATATATATATATATATATAGAGAGAGAGAGAGAGAGTAGGTGAGTGAGTGAGAAAGAGAGTCGAGTCGATCGTGTATCGTTGGCGTCCTGACGTTAGCTAAACGTTACATTCAATTCCGCCGAAGAACTTCTCAACTCGTTCATGTATTCGATGTTCTTCCTCCACCAATATGGATTGGTTTAGATGATTAGCTTGTTAAATGCGTTTGCTGCCATCTTCATTATGGTAGTGGTCGTTATTACGACGAGGGAGACAGGACTTTACTGGCAGCACCTTTCGACGTGTGGCCTCTCCTATTTGACCTCATCGTCAAACTTAAGTCGACCCTCGCTGCCGGCAGGCAAGGGTTTTTTTCTTTGCCACCTCGCCTTTTCTTCCTCATCAACGTTGGCCTACTTCGTGTACCTCCGCGTGCGGCGATTTCCTCAAATTTTCAAACGTCTCCTTAGATTTGCACTCTGCTGCTAGTGCTAATTCAGCTGTCAGTAACTATTACCACTACGCGTAGTATCCTGACGTTCACCTGATTTGTTCCAAAATGTCCACAATAACTAACTAAAACAGCAACAACAGTCGGCACGATAACACCGACAACGACAAAAACAACAACAACAACAAGAACCACAGCGCAACGTTCGATCAGCGGCGACAACAACATGAGTAGTAACAATACCAATGAAATAATCACAGCAACAATAACAACAGCATGAACAAGAACAAAAAAAAAACAATAACTGCAACAGCAAGACGGAGACAAACTAGCTAGGGTTTGTGCGCAAAAGCAGGAAAAACAGCACCAAAATGCACATAATTGCATACAAAAGTCAACTGACATTTGCCTAATTGGCAATCAACCATGCACTGATGCCGATGAACCGATACCGTCGGAGCTGAGCAGCGCGCGGCAAGAACCGAACCGAAAAGTTGCGGCATAAACAGGCAGATGAATCAATCCATCCATTCATCGATCGATGGAGATCGGGCTATCTATCGAGCGGCCATACGTCTTACTTTCAGTACGCATCGTCGTCGTCGTCGACGGGCCAACGGGCAGCCCTCGTGAACCCCTGGGCCGCCGTACGCGTACATCGAACCCCCGTACGCCACCGAACCCCCACGGTACACGACCGGTGCCCCCTTTCGCTTCATCCATTCAATCGCTTACTCACCCACAGAACTGGCGTGTTAACGTCTTTACGCCGCTCTACGTCTAGCCAGCAAACCGCTGTCCGCCGTCAATCACACCGATCGACACGACAGCTACCACCAACTCTCGCGCTTGTTCGCAATGCGGCACCCATTGGCCATGCATGAATTGGAAGCCGCAAAATTATGCACATTAATATAAATGTGCAGGATGCCGCCATATGTATATATATATATATATATATTGCGCCATATAGTAATCTACGTTCACATGCATATAAACATATTTCGTTCTTGTCCAACACTAGCAAAAAGCAGTTGTTTATTAACATGTTACAAAAAGCAGAAATTATTATCGAATGTAACCTGGACTACTACATCGTTTACAGGTTACCAAGAGTCTTCGATGTAATGCCAAAGTAATACCGAGCCTGGGGGGGGGGGTGGGGAGGAATCCGGGTTTAGTGGGTTTGCGAGTCTCACACTAGTCACGCAGGCTGCTAGTGGCGCATGTGCATCATGCATTCCCGAAACCTCCCAGAACAAAAAAAAAAAAAGGTTACCAAGAGTACGTCAGCGTCTATCACAAACTCGTAGACTTACTTTCTATATTTGAGGGCGTATATTGGGAGTTGCACGTAAATATAGTAAAATAGTTATTTTACATAATGTTCTCACTATTACACTCTTCGAAAAGAACGACTAGGACAAATCTAAAATCAGGGGTGGGCACATGAAATCGTGCAATATGACTTGATACTGATGACAAGCTGCCGAAGTTTATTTTTTAAACGGCAGTTGTCAAACAGCGCTTCTTAAATCCAGTATAATCATGAAGGGCGGTCGTCGTTCGGAAGGTTGAAATCATCAACAAGTATCCCCGGACCATACGTGAAATAATAAATCTCTATAAAAGCGCACAGCGCGCGAATGCACTATATTTGCCGTATACTGTTTTCAGTGCAGCAATAAATAAAACACATTTTAGACTAATCCGATAAGATATCAACTGCGATGAATTTGCAAGGGCAGACTGAATTAACCTCATCGATAGTTAGAGAATTGCAGGCAATTATACACACGCCGCTGCCATGCGTATATATTCATATATGCACATTAATGAATTATATTAGCAGTTGATTAAACACTACTGTGAACAACGAATACTGGAAGTGGCTAGTCACACGTTTATTGTCAGCGTATTTACAAGCAGTGGTCAAGTTTGGATGCAGTTACGCACTACCGCTACGAGTAGAAAAAATCGCTTTCCATCTTGAGCTGTGTGGGGCTCGATCCCAGCAAATGGATGTTACGCCGCTGAGACCCATACCCACTAAAGTTCCCTCACTTGTCAAGCGCACTTTGTCCCAGCCCTTGCAAACCCGTTTGATCCAAAGTTGCGCTTTCTTCAGCCGTGCCAGCCTCACAAAAATTCTGTCTCTCTTGACATATTCTGTGCTTTAGCACCTCCTGTGCTACTTCCGCTCCCAATTCCCATGTTTGGATCAAACACAGGATGTATTCCATGAAGTCTTTTATAGCATTTCGCGGGGGTCCTGTACTTCGGGATGGTTCCTCTCTGGACTTTCTCTCGCGAATCTGTCTAATTGCCAGGGTTCTGGCCTCTTCCCATGCCTTGCACCTGAGAAGTGTATATTGTGAGGTGTCCTCCACGGCTTCGTTGCAAAAAGGCATGTTTCTGATAGGGCCTTCCCCATTTGGTAAAGGTATGACTGGAAGTTGCTATGTCCCGTGAGAACCTGCGCTAGGTAGAAGGTTAGGTCCCCTCTCGGCCTTGCTATCCACGCCCGTACGTTTGGAAGCAGTTTGCTTAGACCCTTTCCAGGGGCACTAAAAAGAAGTTACTTAAAATTTGAAATACTATAAATAATTAAAATGCGGAAATATTTACCATCAGACATATCCGTATATCTCTATGAAGACGGCAATGATTTCAATATCTACGCATCTGTCCCCTATAATACTTTATCTCAGATTATAGTGAACGACAGATTAACTTGAAAACATAGTCATGAAAAAGGTTAGTCTTTCATTTTTGTTGTCTATTCTTTCAAAGTCTGTTAGAAGAGTCAATAAACGTCCGTCTATGTGTTTTTGTGATTTATTTAGACGAAGGCCAAAGTTCAAATTGAACATGGATATATATATATATATATATATATATATATATATGCTGACTGTCGTGTATGATTGTATATATACCCAAATGTGTTTATACATTTACACGTGTGTGATGAACATGTCAGAAACGACAGATCATTTTCTATAAAACGCACTTAATATTTCGGCACATAAATAACAATGAGAAAATACTCTTTACAAAAATATTTTCACGGAAAGGCAGTAGATAGAATAACTATTTTATGCTCTAGAAACATTTGTAGGTAAGCCATATTCAGACCATTATAGCAAATAAATTATAAATTGTATCTAACTGTCGCTTTTATGCACATTTTACGATATATATGAATACATATATATATATATATATATATATATATATGCGTTTAAAGAGGCATTACGAGTAAAACTGAAACTTTACATAAATTTGATACACTATTTGTTCCGCTACATATCGGTAACAATACAATAAAATGTTGGCCTCCTTGGTCGCTGCATGGGACAGCAGGTTCAGTTCTAAGCCGATTATAACAATCGCTTTACGTTCCAGAGCAAGTGAGCTTGTAAACCAGCACGAGTAAACCACGGACATTTATGTAGCGTGTTGTGCAGAACATGTTCTATCTAGCACATATGGGTATATCGATTCATGCAAGTGTCCGGGGGTCTAGTTAACCCCATCATCCGGTTGAGGATGAAGTGTATTGATCACACGACATACGAATAAACGAAGATCAACGATGGTATTATACCATAAAGTGTGCGCATCAGAATCGTGACTTGTACTGACATCGCAAACGAAAGCAATAAGCACAGCAACAATTGCAACGTGGGTGCGAAGAACAACAATAACAACATGTACACTACTAAACGTACATGATGATGTAATATTGCAGCTGTTGTTGAGTAAAAATTATAAATCGTTTATTATCTTTTTGTGGATATTATAATTGTTACGTTAGTTCATTTTTATGCTTATTTATAAATTGATACAACTGTTAACGCAAACGTCTGCTATACTTTCACTGCTCACAAACTCAGCTTGTGGGAGTAGCTCTTCTCTACAGACGGTCGAAGATAGCAACTGCCTCGAAGGCTGTGCTTCACCTCGACTTGCCTTCGGTAATCTCTTGAATGCGTTTCGAGAAATCTTTTAAGAACAAGTCAGTTCCTATATTAATCAGCCCCAGTATCTCGTTTAATAGCGATTTTTTTAACCAAATCAGCGATAGGTTTAAAAATGTATCCCTCAGCTAGTTCAGAATATTTACGCCTCACGGTCTCCGCATGCTTCCCTGTTCATCCTGAGCTGTGCGGCAAGTATGATACAGTTCTTGAGCATTAGTGTTATTTTGCTACTTATTTCCTTCCTCGTCGCCCCATGGTGCCAATACTGGGCTCAACGTTGTTTTTCCGCTAGCCTTTTGGGAACGTAAGAAACATGACGCATAATTGTAATTTGACTGTCACTCCTATATGAGACAGTTGCGCATCTATTCCGTTGAAAACATCAAATTTTACCGGGTTCTATGATCCCCTAAAATATTAACAGGAATTTTTTGACAACTGTAGGTGGGGGTCTATCATAGCAATATGTACTTATTTCAAGGTTTGGTAGAGGTCGGCAAGAACAACATTTTTCTCAATCGAAGAAGTGGGCGGAAATGTCTTGTTAAGGAGTAAGAATGAAATAAAAAAAAACAGCTTTTCTGCCTTTTTCTTGGAGGCAGGAGCTCGCCCGGGCACTCCTACTTAAGCTGGCGTTCCGTAAAGCCCTCAGTTCCCTCTTGCCGATAGATCCCAGTGCTTCCATGGCGATGGGTAGCTGCCTCGATTTCGGTGTAGTTGCGCCTTTCTTAATTGTTGCGCGAGTTAGCCCACGTATACCGAGCTGTGTTTGAGAAGGGCTTACTTTATTAACGCGTTTAGCTCTGTGGCTCTAGCAAATGCTACGCGGCGACAACATACCGATAGGTGATGTCCTGCTGCCAGCTTGGGCTACCGAGAAGGTAAAGAGTAGATGAAGCAATACAGGTGAAGCACATTGGCGTAGAAACGTTACTGCGCTGTGTCGCCAATTGCAATGCGGCCGTCTAAATCATTCGGCTAACAAGTTGACTGAAATATTTCTTAATTACTTATGCCTAATTAATTGATAGCTCGAACGCTAGCGGTTGGTCTTGAACGGCGCACGACGACGGTACACCGACTTTATGGAGAAGCTAAATCGGCGTCATACAAATACCCCAACTTCTCTCTCTTTCTCCCAACCAGTCTCTCTTTTTCTCTCCTCCTTACTACGACTACAACTATGAGTAGACGTTAATCTAATGCGATAAGAAGTGCCCCTTAGCTTTGCGTATGCTCTGTATATATATATATATATATATATATATATATATTTGTGTTTATGCATGCGTGACGACCTATGACCCGCGTTTGTGGCTAGGGCGGGTAGGCAGTAATACTGCTTAGCGTCGTGCATGCGCAGCTGTTGCGTGTACGGGTATATCGTGCCGCCATCTTTGTTGGTCGAGTTATGCGAGGTGTTTCCTATTTGTCAATTAAAGCTCTTAAATAATACTAAATTAATTTATTGCACCTTGTGGGTGAGCGATTTCACCATTGGTTATACGATCTCCTTGTCTTGTCTCACTTCGCCATCATGAGAGGAAAAGGGATCCACTCCCTAATATCCACATACGAGTATATATATATATATATATATATATATATATATATATATATATAACAAGCAAGCTTTAATTTAACTGTTTTTTACTATTTATATGGTCACGCGCCCCAATCCGTTGTTATTATTCACAGATTTATACCTTTCAACATTATTTACGTGTTTCCATTAGTTACTACAAAACTAAACTAATATTGAAACTCTCATGGTAATCGGCTAGGGTAAGACCGTTTACCAGTACATAATTATCTAATTGTTTATATTAACAAAAATCAGTATTATGATCGTGACCTGAGGTGCTGCACTGATGCTAGTTAAAGACGCAGCAAAAATCACGCTTCGACAGAACGTATCTACCTGACTGCAAAGCAATCTAAGAGAATGGTTAGATAATTATAATTATGTTTATGTAGACGTTGTATCTCGGTAAATTTACACTTGCTAGACTCCTCGCCTCTCTCCAGGAAGAATCAGCAGTGATTGCTAGGAGTAGTAAAAAAACGCTAAGAACATGTATTATAATACATTTTTCACGTCATTCTAATAAAATACAATATGCACGCTACGCATAACTTAACTATTATGAGGCACTCAAGCTTTAAGCTTTCTAGCCACTAAAGCTGCCTTTTTACCCTCTTAATGTGGTATGAATAGTGCACATTTCTGGCAATGTTCAACTTAAGAGTACTGGTAAAAACTAGTACTGGATAGCAGCTTTGTGATGGTTTGTACCTAAACGAAATACATTAACAGAAGTAACTAAAAGTTTGCCTCTCCTTGCCTTCCTCAGGCTTGATACGCAGCACCCTGGTTTTCCAAGAGCGCTCTTCGTCTACGGCTCTGGAAGATTAGATTTTGTTTAGCGACAAAAGTTTTGTTAAGCGGTCCTGCTTGTTGCAGTATTAACAAAAATGCGTTTCTTCCCTATTGTAGGATTTTTGAGGTTCGTTCACTATGTTCTGGAATGTATCTTTATAAGTTTTCCAATGAACAATCACATAGCGAAGATCGGGACAAAGTTCAGCGTTCAGAGAGGGCAAAGTCTAAATTTCATTAGTTTGGCACATTGTAGTGCAGTCCAGATCAGCCTCGGAAACTGAGTGCTATATATATATATATATATATATAACTGGTAACATCCAAGGTCCCTCTATTTTATATATATATATATATATATAACTGGTAACATCCAAGGCCCCTCTATTTTACCTCGACGGTGGGACCCTTCTTGATGACGATTCTACGGTATTACTCAGAGACATCAAGGATTTAGAGCGTTCGAGTAATAGAGCGGGCTGCAGCTACACCCTTCTATTTGCGAGTTATTCATACAGGGTTTTGAAAACGAAGAGAGGCAACAGGTGATCGTAGATTTCAACAGCAGGCTTCCGGGCATCCTTGTAAAGGACCGGTGTGAACATGACCTGCTGAGCGTACATTCTGCTCCGGCAAGCAATGGAAGTGTCAAAGGCTTGTACGTACTACGGACTTCACCTACCTTCCTTCTGTTGTCAGAAACTTTGGACATCGACTACCAGGTCAGGAGAACCTTAGAAAACATTCTTCACATGACGCTCGAGGATAGGCATGGACGCCGACAAGCCTACCGTTTAATGGATAGTCGCCCGGCGACGGAATTTGCCTTGCCCGCCTTTTTCGCATTGTCACATTGCTGCGCCTCCGCAGTGGCCAATGGTTGGACTGCCGGCGATTTCATCAGCCACCAACAAGACGCCGTTCGGATCTGGGACGCGCGTGAGTCTGGTCGTTCTACTGAGGAACAGGTCACTAGGCAGAAGGGGTGGGACCAAAATGCCACCTAGGCTACCTTTTTAACTCTTCTGTTGGCCAAGCTTACACAGGGCCACCACGATGCCATCAATGACATCTTTGAGTGCGTTTTCAGACAAGCTGGGTACCGCGTCACACTGCAGCCTGATGGGCTGCAGAAGGACGACAGGCGTCGATCGGATGGCCTTTTCGACCAGGACCATAATGGACCCCTGGCGTGGGACGTCACTGTCTCCGACACGTACGCCCTCGGCTATCGTGCACTAACCAGCGCGGGCGTCGGCCACATCTTTCACCAACGGGAGATGCACACACGGCGCCTAGACGCGCATCTTCTTAAGAACCACCTTGTAATGGTGTTCGGTCTCGAGTCATCTGGCGTTTGAGGCAAGGATGCATTCAAATTGACAAAACAGCTGGAGAAGAAGCTCTTTGAGACCATAGCGGAGCCATGATCGGCCGCATTCCTCCCAAAGGGAGTGTCATTGGAACTATAAAGAGACAACACAAGAGGCAGCAAGATGACGTTGAGTGGTCACCGACACTCGAGCAATCATAATATAAGCAATATTGTAGACGTTATGTAAATAATAGTAAATGTGATACATGTACATAATGATAATATTAAACCTTTCAAAAAATATTATTATTGATAAAAATTAAAATAGCAGTTAATGCCGTTATTATGTAGAATATGGTAAGGAAGACATTAGTCGAATTTCGAGGCACCGTTATTTAGCACAAATGATGATGCATTCACTCAGCAAACGATTATGCAGTGAAGCAAATGGCAATTTGCAGAGAGAACAAAACATAGAAACGTTCCGTACAAATTATCTCAGCCACCAAATGAATCAACGGAACGGCGAGACATGCTATACACGTGTAGGTGCGCGCCGATAGATGTGGGAAAGTGAAATTGAATCGGATGGATGAAGTCGTGACCATGCGATTCATCAAGGCGCGAGACTTGTATGTATATACACATACATAGATATATGCACATAAATGTATTCATCTTTTTGTAGCTATTTTTGCATCCACTAGAGTGGCTACGAGGTACGAGCATATGCAATATTGATTTAATAATGTAATTTTTGTTGTTGTGGTTATAGTGAGTTATTGATTTTGATAATGTATATTAAAATATCCATGTCACCCTATTATATCAAGGGCGTCTAGAGCGACATCATAAGCGGGCATTTTTCAGCGGGAGTAATGTCCGCTTACGCTGTCTCTCTAAGCGAACTTGATGTTGACAATCCATCCCTCATATATATATATATACATTACGTTTTGGCTAACGGTCAAAATTGAAGCATGAACATGTAAGCCACAGACCAAATCTTACTCCTATCTGAATGTAATGCAACTCTGGGATTTGCCTCACCTACAAACTTGAGACTCTTGTCGTCTCTTCTTCATGCGTTTTAACGTCTGGCTTTCTAAGCGTTTTTTGACTATAATTATAAGTATTGTGTGTTTATAACAGCTTAGTAGGTGTAAATCAATACTGTAAAAAGTTTGTGGTACTCTTGTCCAATGTGCAGGAAAAGAGTTGGTACAGGGAGAACGCAACGGAAGCACGTGTCACAGAAAAAAGTTGGAATCCGTCATGGTGCCCAGCTCGAGCGAGAGCGAAACTTTAAGCCAAACACGACTAAATGTATCTTGCGCAGTGATGAAATGGCGTGATTTCTTCGCGACACGAGGAGATCTTAAATCCTGGTGTAAAAAGATAAAAAGTACCAAAATATAGGGCACCAATAACAAAAGTGACGCACTTCATTCCAATGTTACATGATTTCTTTATAGAGTCTACGCTCAACATTTCGAGGAGTTGCAATGGGTTGAGTTTGTGTGTGCTCACCTGTCCATTCGGCATGCAAACAGATCAGTGACAAGCTTCAAACGAGCCCCAGGTTTTGGGTTTATGGAATTTTTAAATTCTAGGTTATTGAATTTTATATTCAAATGTCATGAACATTATATTCATATTCAAATGTCATGAATTTTATAATCATATTCAAATGTCATAAATTTTATATTCATATTCAAATGTCATGAATTTTATATTTATATTCAAATGTCATGAATTTTATATTCATATTCAAATGTCATGAATTTTATATTCATATTCAAATGTCATGAATTTTATATTCATATTCAAATGTCATGAATTTTATATTTATATTCAAATGTCATGAATTTTATATTCATATTCAAATGTCATAAATTTTATATTCATATTCAAATGTCATGAATTTCATATTCAAGTTCCTAAGCAAATCCACTCGTCTAAGCTGGCTTAAAGCTGCCATGTTACATAATTATTTCCTTTCCAAAATGGGAGCCTACGAACGGAAATATCTTTGCAGCTTTTATAAGAAAACATATTTAGTTATTAAAAAAGTATTTTTATCCTCCGTCAACAAGTTTATTGTATTTCTTTAGCAACACATGTGTTTGGAAGTACTAGAGATCAATAGAGACGTATGTAGACCTCGTTAAATGCATGGAAACACAATGAAAATTGAGTTAACAAGTAAAAATGAGGCTTCGACTAGGTAAGTAACTAGAATCAAGGCTCGCAGTTTTATCAACCAAAAATAAGATTCGCAAAAAGGGAACTTCTAAATTATGTGCTAACTAGTCGGTAAAACAATTTCGTCTATCGTGTAGTCGAACTTAGAGGCTTCATACTTGAACAAGACATGCTGAAAAGTGAGAAACAGCATAGCCTTCTTAGCATACCAGCAGACAATGCCGTCAACCGCATCACGGCGTTGGAGTACAAGGAATGAACTAGATAAAGCATTAGACAGTTAGCATATTCAACAGTTGTTAACCACAGGTTGCATGCATTTCTTATTATCCAAGTAAAATGACATACAATACGACCAAGAGACACGCACGTTGTTCAGTGTGTTCACACAGATACGGCTGCTGATGGATGCATTTTCTTAAGCATTGAATTGCTTTTATATTAAGCTCCAATTTTAAAGCAACCATACGTGTCATTTGTTAAAAGTAATAGCTCTTATAGGACTAAATTAAAGTACAATAAACACTGTAAATACTGTCATAGCTTTCATCCATGGCATAAGCCGTACACATATATATATATACAAAGTCAAACGCTACCCCTGTGTTCTCGAGCCTGCAGGTTTGTATGTTGTTGACGACTCCTGTCGACCTGACGAAAGGACCCTAACAGTCTTTACGGTTGGAAGGACACTCGTCTGGGACGCTACCGTGGCTAACTTGTTAGCATCTTTAATGGTCAGACACGGAGCTGCCAAGGCTGGTTATGCTGTTAAGAGAAATACGTGTCAGAAATATGCGTTTATCGTACATTCTATGAATGTTCGACCTTTTGCCTTCGAGACCTTAGTGTGGACAGCTAAAATTAAAGAGAGTTTTTGGCAAAGGGTGTCACTGGATATACAGCGCGGTGACGACACGGAGGGGCTTGGCACTTCATCCAGGTGGTCGACACCAGGTCTGGACGACTAGTCACGCAGGCTGCTAGTGGCGCATGTGCATCATGCATTACCGAAACCTCCCAGAACAAAAAAAAAAAAAAAAGGTCTGGACGAGCCTTTCTAACGTTTACATCAGACATTTTTAAAGCTATATATACACGAATTATACGAAATTAGAGAGGTGGTGTCGCGTAAGCGAAGTACCTTAGTAGAATGATTTGAAAACAACTGGGCAGAAGAAGGGATGCTCATGTGACCCATGATCAGGCGATCTGCCAACATGTTCTGCATGCTATTGTTTTAATCCTTGCAAGCCTAAGGGCGGCTGCTTAATGGATCTAAAAGCTACAATTAATTCACTGAACTATGATTTTCATGTAAAGTGCAAGGACGCGACGACGTGTTTTAGTGGAGACTTCATTCGTATGTTAGGGTGACATATATTTTGTTCACCCTGCTCATCAGTTGGGATTCACCTTCTCAAAGTAGAAGAAGCAAGACCCTTAAGCGCTATTTGATTGCGTGTGATGGTGAACGATCGACGTGATTCACCCTCGTAATACCTGTACATAACATGATGTATGTCGCTGTTTTTCTTAAATCATAAGCTTGACTTAAGCGAAACAAATCAGCTAATAGAAAAGACTGTCAATCTGGGCAGAAGCTTAAGGGCAGTTAAGTCAAGACGACAGGATGCGCGTTACGTTCCTGTCGATGTTTTCAGTAAACTAGCAGATCATTGGTGGGTCCACCAAAAAATTTAGCTACTTTATGTCCATGAGTATAACTACGCGAAATTAGTTGGATTATTAATGAGGTTGCGAGAGGGTATCTTGCAAAGTTAAGGTAGTTTTTATATATGGGAGGTTTGGAAACATTGGTTTGGAAGAAGGTTTGGAAAAAACGGAAAAAGTTAGAGTAGTTAATTATGACAGAGCACAAAAGTGCGAGATGTGTCTATTTCTGTCGACTAAAAACCAATGAGTCCAACATCTTTACAATGACTTTGTGCGTGCGTGTGTGTTTTTATGCGTGTGTTTTTCTTAAGAAGATGAAGGTGCCTGAGCAACGACAATCTCCGTAGATGATGGCCTAGCTTACGCTTCTTTCCAACGTGAAGTTTCTGTCGGCTGTGGAGCCATGGATACGTCGAATCGAACGTGTGCAGAAGAGAGCAGTAGAACGAGCTAGCTTAAAGTTGAATGGCACACGCTTAGCCAGCAGCTATTTGACTATACGGAAAATAAAAACCGTGTGCCGGTGTTCGCCCGTCCAGTGGTCACAACCAGCAACAACAACAACAACAGCAGCAGCCGCCGCAGGCACGGCCGTATTACTAGAACTGCAGCAGTCAGGCACGAAGAGACACGGAGAAAATTTAGCATTAAGGAATTCGAACATTCCGTCGTTCCGTGTCGGGTTGGGGTTGTCGATCCATCACGTGACGACGTGACGACGGCCATTGGAAACTGTGACGTCGCATAGCTTGTTTGAGAGGCGCGGGGGGGGGGGGTAAGACTGGATAGGGAGGGGGTGAAGATAGATCGACTTCTTACGTACTGCTGCTGCTGCTGGTGCAACCACTAAGACTACTTGTTGTTCGAGACGATCAAGGACAAGCGAATACAAATAACGAGAATCGAAACGAAAACACATTCTCACACACCATAAAGTGCATTACTACACTGCAACGTCTTCGACTACGTATGCTTTTCTACCACGACGGGTACTACCATCTCCTCTACCGCCGGTGCAACTGCTGCTGCTATTGCCACTACGACCACAACAGCAACGACAACAACCGCAACAATAACAATACCAACGACCGGAACAAAAGCAACAACAACGACAACAACAACAACAAAAATGCTGCACGGCTTACTTAATCGATCCATCTACTTGCTGATGTTGCTGACGGAATTGATGAAGGGCTGATTAGGTTGTTGATGATGGTGATGATGTTGATAGCAATGCTGACATGACGTGGGAATAACTTTCTTAGCTTTTGATTTTCTTCTATCTTCCCCTCTCTTACTCTCGACTACTACAACAACAACAGTTACAACAATTACAGCGCTGCGCGTTTGCGGGCAAAAGTCAATGCTTGTTGTCTACAATGCGTCAGTCGTGACGCTGCCGCTTTCCGGCTGCCGCTGATTTTTACCATTCCACCGCCATTCAGCAGACTGAGCGCCATTGCTCAGTGTGAATGGCGAAACGAGCCACGGAGGAATTGGTCGCTCTCTCTCTCTCTCTCTCTCTCTCTCTCTGTGTCTCTCGGTTCTTTTCTCTTGGCCGCGGGCTCTCTGTTGCTGCCGGAGCACGAACGAAACTTTTCGATGGCTTCAAATTCCCGATTCCCGATTGCCGAGCCGGTGCAGTGCGCGGTTCGCCGGAACAACAGTGGCGGCACCTCGTCAAATTGTCACTTCATGCTCGACTGGCCACGATGATGAACGGCCCGCCAATGTCGGGGATACTGCTGACTCTCTTGTTGTTGTTGTTATTGTTGTTTCTGTTGTTGTTGTTGTTGTTGCTGTTTTTATTGTTGTGATTGTCGTTGTTGATGTCGATAACAGCGGCTGCAGCGGCGGATGACGCAGCTGCTGCTGCTGCTAACTGGTAACGGATACCAACAACAATATACAGGCGCAGTACAATGACAACAAGAAAAACAACAGCCGATCGACAGACAGACAAACCCGGTCGGCGGGCGCAAAATTCGAAAAAAAGGAAAACAAACTACAACAAGAGAAGCGGGGCCGTGTGACTCCGTTGTGCGGAAGTAAGTATGACTGCAGTTTTCAAAATATAGTGGCTCTTTTAGAAGAAGAAGAAGACGAAGAAGAAGAAGAAGAAAAGAAGATAGAAAGCAGACAATGAAATATTGAACAATTGAATGAGACATCAAAGCGTTCGTAACCATAATCCATGTCGCAGCATGGAGGTAGAACTCTGCGACATGGAAAATATTTTCCCCCTAAGAGGCCTTAAAAAGCTTAAACTATGTAGCTTTGTGAGATGAACACAAATATTAACGACAACAATTAGACTACATGCTTGCGAGTCACCGAGAAAACGGCTTAGCCACTAAACCACGAAACCGCTGCTAATTTTGGGAGGTCGTGCGTTTAAGGTCCGGCTACTCTTAACTTGGTTGTTTATGGCATCCAATTTAGGCAAGGTGAATGCCGGAGTGAACTATAGTGAACCATGATCGGACAAAAACGTGAAGCACAGATGTCTCAATTTACAAAATGGTGCATTACCATCAACCCCATTATTATTACTAAGTAGCCTTCCCGGAATAGTACCCCCGTATTTCACATGCTCTGCTCTCCTAGGTATTCCTTTTTAGAATGTTGTAAAATGCACTAGCCTCCTTCTTCGATCACTCAAGGGAGCCCCCTATGAGCAGTTTGTTGTCATGTACATTAGCAGCACATGCATAACAGACAACATCGTGGCGTTGCTATGTTAATCTGAACTCAAAACGTAAATTATGACGTGCATGTCGTTGTGTCCGACTTCAAAAGTCACAACCTCTTATGGCCATGTCAGTATAGGTTTTTAGATTTAATAATTGAATAGCTTTTTATAACCTAGTACGGTTGCGTCTAATTTTTGAAGTCTTCTAGCGTCTAAGCTAAGACTAACTAAACCGTTATACTAAGGCGATGTTAAAGCGACAAAGTGAGAGACGCGTCGATGTGCAATATTCGTTGTGTTTGTTTCGTGCAGCAATATATACATGGTGTGCATAAGTGTCTTTCATATATATATATATATATATATATATATAGAGAGAGAGAGTTTGCTGAGCGGAGTGGCTTGGCCCTAAACCCTGCAAAATGTGAGGTCCATGCTGTAGGAGGTGCTGCTGACTCCGAAGTGCTAGAGGCTCTCCCAGGGTGCAAAACTGTCGGCACGAATTTAGAGTTGCTAGGCATCCCCCTATTCCCGCAAGGAGTTACGGAGGTCCTCGAGAGGTGGCTCGTCAAACTAGAAAATGCAATGTCACGCATTCGTTTGGTAGGTTCTCACCGAGGCCTTTTTCTTCTGAGATCATCATTTTCGGCCCTTCGTCTCAACCACTTGTTTCGAGGGGCAGACTGTTCGCGAGCTTCAGGAATCCTTGAACGACTCAACGACCGCGTGATGTCTACATTAGGGGCGTTGCTAAACCTTAGCCTATCCGCTCGTGCGCGCCAACAAGCTCTACTCCCCGTTCTTTGGGGTGGCCTAGGGTTACCTGATTCCCTCCATGGGTCTATGCAACAGGCAAGAACCCTCCTGGATTCTGTTGCTCTCACGGACTCAGAAGCTCGATTGGAGACAAGCCACCGCAGAGCAGTTGCCCTGTGCGGCCACGAGCCTGCCGAGGCTGGACACCAGAGAGAATGGACAGCAATTCTTTATGAGCAAAGAGTTGAAAACCTTATTGCGGAATGCGCCACGGACGCCGATAAGGCCAGCCTGCGCGCCGTCTCCTCCAAGGGGGCGGGCGCATGGCTCCACACCATACCCTGTGCTCAGATCGGAACCCTGTTAGATGACGAGTCGGTAAGGATCGCGGTCAGACTTCGTTTAGAGACAGACCTTGTGTACACTCGTGCCTGCGTCTGCGGAGACGTCGTCCAGCCAGATGGACGCCACGGGCTGTCCTGTATTGTCAGCGCAGGTAGGCGAGCAAGACACCAAGCCTTGAATGAAAACTTTAGCAAAGCTCTCTGGTCTACCGTGCGTCCTGGAGCCCGTCGGACTAGACAGAGAGGGCGGGAAGAGACCTGATGGTCTGACGTTAACTCCGTTTGAGCGCGTACCAGAACATCGGTTACTCGTACGAGTTTCACCCACTTGCCTTCGAGACCCTTGGCGGACCGGGTCCGTCTACTCGCAGTTTGCTACAGAAAGTCCGGAAGCGGCTAATTCTAGCCAGCGGAGATAAGCGAGCAAGTGATTTCCTCAGACAGCGTCTGTCGCTGAATGTGCAACGGGGCAATGCGGCCTCGGTTCGAGGAACCCTCCAGAGATGGCTGGTTCCTACCCTGGACCCCCCGTAATGGTGCACACGTTCGCAGGGACCCAAATGTTTTGGTCCGATCGTGAATGATTGAATTCATTGAATAAAAAGGTTATATATATACATATATATATATATAACACTTATGCACTAACATGTATGACCTGCAAAGTGAATGAAGTATTGCAAGGCGTCCGCTATATAACTTTCTACCCCTAGTACAACACCAAGATCTACTGATAAAATGTTCTTTCCAGTTGTTGAATACAATATATAAACAGGCAGCTTTGAGCCACCTTTGTGTCTCCATCGGTTCAACATTCTTGTCAATTAGATTGCCATTCGATTCTACATTTTGCTTGAATATAGCAGGTGTGAGGGGTAGTAGAATTCAGTGTGCAGCACTAAATAACCTGCAATCGAAACGGTTATATATATATATATATACACATATACATATATATTTATATATATATATATATATATATATATATATATATATATATATACATATATATAAATATATGTATATATATATATATATATATATATATATATATATATATATATATATATATATACATATATATACGCGAAAAGATAGCAGGAAATTACTATGGCGTGTATTCATTTACAACGTCAGGTATTATTTACGCATTCATATATACGCACGGATCTGTATATTTATATGTTATGTAAATATCGCAATCATTGATGGATATTTATTAAAGAAGCTGCATAAACGAATCTATTTACCTCCGGCCCGCAGCAAAGTGGGGGCAAAATCATGTATGCAGATATCATTAATTGCCGCCAGGGCCTAGTCGGATCACGTCAGTAATGTATTTGCTTACTGAAAGGAAAGCCATAAAAGATCTGTAACGTGACCAGTAACAAAATAAAACTATACTATATATATAATATAGGTCTGAGACAACGAGTAGACACATAGCGATTGCAAGCACACCTATATATATATATATATATATATATATATGCGTGGGGGTTAATTATTTGTTTGACATGTATGCCTAATTCTCTTTTTTTATCAGAGGCACCTAGAGTGGCAACATAAGCGGGTATGTTGAGCTATCTAGGGTTTCCCCAGCAATACTTATGGTAGCCCGTCTATGAGGCATTGGGAAAAGCAGTCCGATGAACGTTAAATGTTGGCTGAGGGTCAGCCCGAATTAAAAAGGCAATCGTTATGGCAGCATGGTCGATGAATCTCAGCGGTATGATTTGCCATTGATTTCAAGACTATAGTTCACAGGAAATTCGTTTGACAATAGGGATCGAACCGGCGAAACCTCACTAGATGACAATCATAACTAGCAGACCAGCCCCCTACCAGATTACGTTGCCACCTTATATATCTAGTGTGTAGTCCCCCCAAAGCTTAACAAATCTAGTCTAACGATCCCCAAAGGACTTCATACCACGTGAAAAATATTCAGATTCTTTAGACCGGTAGTACTCCCCAGATATCATTTTTCCTGTAGAAAAGTATTCAATTCATAGAACACCTTTTGCGTCTCTAAAAGCGGTAACCAAAACTTTTCTGACCGAGGTGAGCCATTTTACACCCTAGTGGCATTATCCCGTTCTGAAGCGAAGTGGTAATTCCTGGTTTCGTCAGCGGTTACAAATCGGCCCGTCAACGGTTACGAATTTGCAAAATTCATGCGGATTTCATCGCAAAAAGTTCGAAATTGCTTTTTCAAATCGACACAAGTGTTAGTTTTTGCTTAAGCGTTTGCTCGTGCGGTACCACGTTGGTTTCATTTTTTCATATTTAAATGCTAATACAATATCTGATATACGGCACCATCGGCCACCAACCACTTGGGTTATTTCCCGCAGCTTCAATCGGTAGTCAGTCATCACAAGTTTGTAGAGTTCCAGCAAAGATTTTTTCCGAGGCTGCTTTTAACCGTCCAGGACCGAGGAATGCATCCTCGGTGTCTATACTACCTTTCTTAAGTAAGGCAATCCATTGGGTAATGGTACTGTACACCGGTGCATGCATTACGTATAATTTGGCTTTAATTTCGTAAAACAATGGATCACAGTACGGTACCTTTTCTTCTCTTGCTATGTTAATCTGAACTCAAAACGTAAATTATGACGTGCATGTCGTTGTGTCCGACTTCAAAAGTCACAACCTCTTATGGCCATGTCAGTATAGGTTTTTAGATTTAATAATTGAATAGCTTTTTATAACCTAGTACGGTTGCGTCTAATTTTTGAAGTCTGCTAGCGTCTAAGCTAAGACTAACTAAACCGTTATACTAAGGCGATGTTAAAGCGACAAAGTGAGAGACGCGTCGATGTGCAATATTCGTTGTGTTTGTTTCGTGCAGCAATATATACATGGTGTGCATAAGTGTCTTTCATATATATATATATATATATATATATATATAGAGAGAGAGAGAGTTTGCTGAGCGGAGTGGCTTGGCCCTAAACCCTGCAAAATGTGAGGTCCATGCTGTAGGAGGTGCTGCTGACTCCGAAGTGCTAGAGGCTCTCCCAGGGTGCAAAACTGTCGGCACGAATTTAGAGTTGCTAGGCATCCCCCTATTCCCGCAAGGAGTTACGGAGGTCCTCGAGAGGTGGCTCGTCAAACTAGAAAATGCAATGTCACGCATTCGTTTGGTAGGTTCTCACCGAGGCCTTTTTCTTCTGAGATCATCATTTTCGGCCCTTCGTCTCAACCACTTGTTTCGAGGGGCAGACTGTTCGCGAGCTTCAGGAATCCTTGAACGACTCAACGACCGCGTGATGTCTACATTAGGGGCGTTGCTAAACCTTAGCCTATCCGCTCGTGCGCGCCAACAAGCTCTACTCCCCGTTCTTTGGGGTGGCCTAGGGTTACCTGATTCCCTCCATGGGTCTATGCAACAGGCAAGAACCCTCCTGGATTCTGTTGCTCTCACGGACTCAGAAGCTCGATTGGAGACAAGCCACCGCAGAGCAGTTGCCCTGTGCGGCCACGAGCCTGCCGAGGCTGGACACCAGAGAGAATGGACAGCAATTCTTTATGAGCAAAGAGTTGAAAACCTTATTGCGGAATGCGCCACGGACGCCGATAAGGCCAGCCTGCGCGCCGTCTCCTCCAAGGGGGCGGGCGCATGGCTCCACACCATACCCTGTGCTCAGATCGGAACCCTGTTAGATGACGAGTCGGTAAGGATCGCGGTCAGACTTCGTTTAGAGACAGACCTTGTGTACACTCGTGCCTGCGTCTGCGGAGACGTCGTCCAGCCAGATGGACGCCACGGGCTGTCCTGTATTGTCAGCGCAGGTAGGCGAGCAAGACACCAAGCCTTGAATGAAAACTTTAGCAAAGCTCTCTGGTCTACCGTGCGTCCTGGAGCCCGTCGGACTAGACAGAGAGGGCGGGAAGAGACCTGATGGTCTGACGTTAACTCCGTTTGAGCGCGTACCAGAACATCGGTTACTCGTACGAGTTTCACCCACTTGCCTTCGAGACCCTTGGCGGACCGGGTCCGTCTACTCGCAGTTTGCTACAGAAAGTCCGGAAGCGGCTAATTCTAGCCAGCGGAGATAAGCGAGCAAGTGATTTCCTCAGACAGGAGGGTCTGACACTTCACTGGAGGGTCTGACATGTTATAGTTTCGCGATCTGCTACAAACGCAACTTGGAAACAATCTACATGATACAAATGTTTGTTACTTCTGATAAACGTCTCTCTCCGGTGATATGGTCAGCATGAACTTTTTGAGTTTGAAGACAGGCAATGACACGATTTTTTAATGTATATATATATTTATATATATTAAAAAACCGTGTCATTGCCTGAGCCATATGAGCGTGGATCGAAGATTTCAGATACTTATTAAAAAAAGTTACGACTATATGCAGTATGTGGCAAAATATCCTCCAAATTCCATTAACTTTTTGGTGGGGAGCAAAGTTTGCGGTCTTGCGTTGTCGTGGTGGAAAGTCACTCCTCGTCTGTTCACTAATTCCGGCCGTTTCTAGCCAATTGCCCTCTTCAAATTATCCAGCTGTTGACAGTATTTGATTGCATTGATTGTTTCGTTTGGTTGTAACAGCTCATAAAAGGTTACGCCTTTGCATCCCATCAAACACATAATACCACTTTCCTTGTACGGGGTCCGGACTTAACAGTTGCTTACTTACTCCCTCTTTAAGCCGCGCGCTTCTGCGGACAACGTGTTTCTAGAGTATCCAATTCTCATCCTCTGTCACAGGAGACATCACATCCCCTGTGGTACGGAGAAAAGGGCGATCCTCGTTCTTTTTAAGAGCTAATCGCATTCTAGCACACGCTTCTCTAGTTGGCAAGCACGTGTGGCGCCTATACATGCAACTTGCTGACGAATCCCTTGGCATGGAGATGCCTTTGAACGGATGTGTATGATACATCGACAATAGCCATGATCTCGCGAAGCGAGAAGTGTGATATTTTTCAACTACTCTTGTTAATGCATTGTTAATCTTTCGAATGATATCCCCTGGCGGACGTTTCTTATGAACACCCTAGAACTGCTTTTTGGGAGGGAAGCGGCTTATGGCGCAGATGACTTATCAGCTTGCTTTCGCAGCACTTATATATATATATATATATATATATATACTGTCTGCGAAAAAAAAAGTACAGCAACCCATTTTTGCCACATAACCCGCATTTATTGGAACCCATTGTGTAAAGACTACAGTGATACGTGCTCATAGAATGCCAGCGGCAGCATCTATCGACATTTGGGGCCTCGAATTACGTTGAAACACAAAATCTCAAGATGTATGTCTTAACAAGCGAAGTAAGAGAAATAATGACATTTGGGCTCATTTCACGGCTCGACGGAAACAAGGGCCGACACATGGAGTGCACCCAGTAGCTATACTTAATACTCTGTAAACTTCCCGTTAGGTCGAAAAACCTCAAAAACGCGGTTTGGTATAGTGTTGAACAAGCTTCGGATGACGTCCTGCGAGAGCTCGCCCCAAGCCTCCAAATATTGCTTCTTCTAATTCTACTTTGTTCAGAAATTGTTTTTCGTCGGTGTAAGCCTTTCGGACGAGCCAACGTCACATTGCTCTTCTAGTAGATCTCTATAACGCATCGAATTAACGTAATTGGGCGAAGTCGAGACGAGCTTTCTGGTGCTCAGCGGTCAATCGTGGTTTTATCTTCTGTTCTTTTCGTGAGCTAAGTGTTTTTTTCTGAGGAAGTTTAGCATTTTTCGCACGTTCCGTTGCACACCGGCCGCCGCCGCAATTGCCCTTTCCGAGAGCGCAGAGTTCGACGCCTTCTTCAGAATTGCACGCTTGATTCGTTTCGAAATGGCATTTGACGCCCGGAACTTTTTTACGCCGAAGTTTTCACCTAAGTTAACAAAGTTGTTTACTACTTAGGTACAATGCCTCAATCGACGGGACCTTTCGCGAATAGAGAGACCGACGTCCTTTTAAGCCCTGATTTGAGCCTTTTTGTAACTCGTGAAGCGCCGGCCAAGATCCATCGTTTCAACACAGAAAAAGTTCTGGTAGAAGGTCTGCCCTTGTTTTCATCGAGCCGTGAAATGAGTCCAAACGTCATTGTTCTGCTCAATTCTCTCGCTAAGACATGCATCTTGCTAGTGACTGTATAATTTATTCGCGGTGTAGCTGTGCCAAATGGGATGATCTCGTGTTTAAAAGTAATCCCAAATGTCGATGGAAGTCTCCGCTAGTACTCTATGAGCATGAATCACTGTAGTCTTCACACAATTAGTTATAATAAGTGTGTGTAATGTGACAAAAAACTTTATATTTTTTCCGCAGACAATATATATATATATATAGGATATCCCAGAATTCGTTCAACGAGACTTGGGTGTAGTACAACTTGGCGAAAAAATCAGTTTTTCCAATGGAACGAGAAAGCGGAAATGTCTTCTTTTGTAATGCGAGCGACTTTACCAAACGTGGTTGTATAAAAGCTTTTTATCTGACATATCTCCAGTAAATCTGCGGCTGAGAGAGCCCCCTATCGACTAACAAATCATAACTGCGTGTTTAGAAAAACATTTTGCATCTGTCTAATTGCATTTTACGTTAGCCTAAAGGCAAACAAATGTTGTATTGATGATAATTATTAACAAATAAAATACTTTGCAATTCTCATATTTTGGCTTTCACGCTCAATTATTCACTTTTTAAAAGACATTTTCGCCCCTTTGTTCCATTGGAAAAATATTTTTTTGTTAAGTTGTACTAGATCCCAAAGCTTGCTATACGAGACTCTGTATATATATATATACATATATATATATATATATATATATATATATATTATGGATGTATTGTTAACCAATATTTGGTTTATACACATGCCCTCTTCACCACTTCCACCAGCGATATTTCTTTTAAACACTGTTGGAGATGAAACATATCACACGATTTTTCGCTTAGCTTGCATTGCACTCGGTCGATATTTCATGTAATCCATTTCGGATACATATCTTCAAATGAAATACATGTATTGCAAAACCGGGAACGAAGTACCTGTTTTTACAACGTGGACCTCTTCAGTAGTTTGTGGTGATCGCTCTAGTCTCATAAAAACGCCAATTTACATCCGGAAACTTATATTCTTATTCAGCAAGATAATTCTCGAAGGCCTCAATTATCGGTAAAGCATAAGTTGTTGTCTGAGATACTCCATAAAGAGCGGTGTCGAGGCCAACAGGTAGACAAGCCGGTTGAGACTAGTGCAGTAGACTACTAGCACTTTTTTAACACGGCTGATTTTGATTTTGTCAAGTACTTCCAGATTCGCGTTCGATAGGTGGCGCCATATGACCTGTATCTCGAAAGCAGCGGCTGGTGCAATCTTTAAATTAAAAAAGTTGAGGGCGACATCCAGCGACAACCGATGAGGGTCTGGAATATTATAAAACATCCCTTGCGATCTCTTGCTTCAATATGTTTAGTAAAGTGTAATCCCTGCGTTAAAAAGACTACTTCAAGATATGAAAAATACTGAACAAAATATATTGGTGCTGAGCTCAAACGTAATTTTCATCATATGTGTATATATAAGTTAACTCCGAAGTTTTCCCTTGAAGATGATATATATATATATATATATATATATATATATATATATATGTATTTATATGTATATATATATATGTATATATATATATATATATTAGTGGTCGGTCAACCGGCTGGACTGCTTGATTTCGATCAATGGCAGAAAGGTTTGTTGCTAATGCCGATGTGAACGCGCGAACGCGCATTGTCGTCAGCGTCACGGTTGCTGCTGCTGCTGCTGTGTCCGCCATGCATTTTTCTTAAACATGGGGAGCCAATTTGAACCGTCTGTCTGTCTGTCGGTATGCTACGCGCATTTGTCTTATCTAAGCGGCTATCTCAGTGACGTGCCTAATGTGTGGGTCTCTGTATCTGTGCGTGCACTTATGTATGAATGTCTGGATATGTCTGGTCAGCCGTGGTCACGACGCCTCGCATCAGCAACAACATAGGAAAAAGAATGAGCATTCACCTGCTGTACAGTGGCTGTGGTTGTCGCTGCTGCTCTAGCTGTTGTTGTTGTTGTTTATTCCTGGGATTGTTGTTGTTATTATTAGCCATGCTGGTATTACTAACATTGTCGTAAACCAATGTTTCTTCGGGGCATTGATTTTAAACATGGTGATTTGCTGTTTTATCGATAACGGGCTATGACATGTTGTTGCCGCTAGCGTTATATCAGCCGTCGACGTTGGTTGAATTGGGTTTGTGGTCGTTAACATTACTAGACGCAAATAACGTGCCCGTCGTCATTGCCTCAACTCTCGGCGGTGGTTAACTAGCTGGTCGTACCGTTAGTTTTGGTGATATAACATATTACATGTAAACGGGCGATGAGCGGACGTTCTGTTTGTGTGAAATCTGTTCAAAATGTCTCTGCCATTACTAGGCTTTTAAAAGGTGTAGTGCAGGTATTTGAATAGCCTGCTGTGGCGCTTGGAGCGTATTCAAACCGAATTATTTGTCTTGTCCCCGACACGTACCCTCCGCCGGGTTAAAGCGCCATGCTCCGGGCTACGGCCAGAACCAACACATTGCGCAAAATACTGTCGAATTTTCGAATGTTTCGTAGGGTTGTTTTTCTATGTGAATTCTGTCGAAGTGGACAAAAAATGCAGCTACTAGCATTTTTGTGTCAGTTCAAAGAAAAAACCTTAGTGATTACTCAGGAAGGACAGCATCGTAAAGACCTTGTGCTACAATTTGTGCCAACTTTCATTCCGGCAACTGAAGCCTTCTGGATGAACTCCGTTCCGAGGGGCCTATTATGCTCGAGGAAGACTTCTTGCAAAACTGTGGAACAGAATCCCCGAGTGACTAAACGTGAAATATTTCCGTTCTTGGATTGACTTGTTATCTGTGATGAAAAATGGTTTATTTACGATAATGTGAAACGCGGAATATTTTAGTGCGCGCGTCGATGTTGCCGAGATATAGAAATCAAATATTTTGATTGAATAATCCGAAATCTGTGTACTGAAAAAAAAAAATTGTGCACCAGTGGGTTGTCGTGATGGCGAATCCAAGAGTGTTTGACCAGAATTCAGGTCTTATGCGTCAGACGTTCTCACGCAATCTTCTTAAAAGTTTGCAGCAGCATTCCTTGTTGACTGCACAACCAGGGATAAACATTCGTGGAAGACGATCCCCTTGTAGTAAACAAATATTAAAAATATCTTGGTGTTGGATCTGCTGTGTCTGAATTCTTTTGATCGGCTTTCGTCTTCGAAGCACTACTGGGAAGTTTGGGCGTTGGTCTCGATGTTGTAACCATATATCCATGACTCGTGTCTTGTACTCTCTGAAGCAATCTGGGGTCTTCTGCTACTCCTGAGGGCTCAAATTGGACAGTTCCCGGCGGGCGTTAATTTGCTAGAAATTCAACATTATTCGAACCAACTTCGCTGCCAGTCCTCTAATGCATTAAATATCGGCCGATCCTCTAATTCCTTAGCTATCTCCCGGACAGTATATCGACGATTGTTGAGTAAAAATTGTATCACGAGCTTTTAAGGCGTTTTTTTCTGTCATTCTCAACTGTCATTGACGTTAAAGGCCTTCCGACACGGGGGTTATTTTCGGCACGTACACGTCCGTGGCGAAATCGACGGCACCCCGTATGCATAGTGTTTTGTGATACTGCTTAACTACCACCGCCAAAAGCAGTTCGTAACAACGTAGCACTTTAGAACACACGAGTTGCTTTTTGACACAAAACATGATGCATATTCGTTGCAATTTTCAGCTCCATAATCGCTGAACTTCGGTTTCTTCACATCGTTGAACCAAACTCAAACAATGAGTGCCGTTACCGACTGGCGCGAAAATTGCCTGCGTGTAGCTGAAGATTGGCGCTTCTAAGCAAAACAAATAGGAATACCTTGGTGTTTTCGATCTGACGGCAAAATTCAAAGTACTAGAATTTGGTGATCCGCCTCCCTTTATATATATATATATATATATATTTGGGCCTTCTAATACGGTTTCGAAAAAAGAACGTTCAGCGCTCACCGCTGTCCACCGAATTGCAATGGAAGCCGACTTTCCACATAACTCAGCCATATGCACCAGAGAAAAAACGTTTTTTGCAATCCTTCTAGATGTCAGGACGCCTTCTACAGCCTGTCGTAGAGAATAATACTGGACATATTAGTAAGAAAAAATGTCCCATATTGTCCCGATCGGGTCCTCTTGTGATACTTAGAGGACCAAAGTGTTACCAACGGGACAATGGAAATACCAAAGATAGAAAGAGGTCCGCAGGGCTTGATTATGGGTCACCTTCGGTGAAGCCATTCATATGATGACGTCCTCTACCAGGGTAACCTTTCACAAGAGGTATAGATGATCGCGCATGTGAACTATCTGGTTATTGCGGTACAGGCAAAACACAAACATATTGATAGATAGAATGACCCAATGGGAATATTTCTTTTGGAGCACCGGGGCACTTGTTCCGATCCCTCATCCCAGATGTTAAAAAGGGATAGAGCGACCGAAAAGAGAGCTGAGCTATTACCTCATGCAGATCCCAATAAAACATGGGGACTTTGATAGCTTGGTTTTTCGAATTTAAAAAGCTTCCTCGGTGAGCTGTGTTCATTGCCATGACGGAGTAGAGCATGACTCGATTCATACTATTTTAAAGTGCAAGGCACTCTAAAGAGCTAGAGTCACAGAAATAGCGAAACTCCGGAGCAACTTGACTCACGAAGGAGACGGAAGGGGAGCAAATATACCAAAGGAACCCTTGAGGAGCTTCTTCACTGCATATGCGGCACGGCTCCTGAGTAGAGCATGACTCCATTCACACTATTTTAAAGTGGAAGACACTGTAAAGAGCTAGAGTCATAGCAATTGTAAAACTCTGGAGCAATTTGACTCACGAGGAAGACGTAAGGGGAGCAAATATACCAAAGGAACCCTTAAGGAGCTTCATGACTACATATGTGACACGACTCCTGAGTGAAAGCAGGGAGCCGCTATGGTCTCGGGGGTACTGAAAGAAAATTTAACTTTGGGAGAGCTAGATTTCCGTTGTATCAAATTTTGCGAAGTATTGTACCTACGGAAATCGCTTTTCCACTAGCTCCAAGCGCCAGTCAAATATTAGCTAGGCGTGCAGCAACTTTCGCAGTGCTCTCAGTATTCTTGAAGCCTTTTCAGCACACATCAGCATACCGCCTCTCCGATACTTGGATCTGCATCCCCCAAAAACATTAGACACCTTATAACGAGTCGCCTCTTCGTTCACGAAGTAAAATAAGGGCTTTTAGTTTCACTGAATCAAGCTGTGATTAGCGATTACAAAGTACTTATACAACACATGACTTGAATTTTGGCGAGTGTAAATTTCTGTCTCGTTGCTTGATTCATTTTATTTCGACTATTTGTATTAACTGACAACTTAAGCGTTGTAAAATGCAGTGCCGTGAATAACCTGCGTTTGAAATGGAAAACTATTTCATTCAAACTATTTACTTAATTGATTGAAAAGTACCAAGTCCAAGATTTACGAATCACACAGACACACACATATATATATATCTGGAATACCTTAGTTTAGCCATAACAGTTCAGGTCAGAGAATATTAACCTAAAAACGTTTGCAATCAGTCTTGGCTATGAATGTAATTATGGCGAATGAATTAGGGTCAACGTGGTGCAAGGACCGGAAGGAAAGAGAGGCTAATAGAAACAGGTGGCTATATATATATATATATATATAAATATATATATATATAAATATAAATATATATACAGCAAGCTTGGGTAGCAAATGCCACGCAATCTTTTTTTTTTCTGGCTAGCAGGGTCCATCCAACCGATCGAGCATGCAGGAAAAGTGCCCAGTAAAAAGTTTGCACCGCGACTACGGTGCCCAGTGCTGTCAAGTTCGATCGGTGATGGTGGTGGTGGTGGTGGTGGTGGTGGTGCTGCAGGTGTTGCAGGCTGGCCGTGACGGTGCTTATCGGGATTTTGCGACCGACCGTGCGCCATTATGTCTCGCTCCCTGATCGGATGAGCGAGCGGGGCAATGCGTCGAATGGGAATGGAAAAAGCGGGGGGGGGGAGGGGCACTGTTTCTGACTCACTGAACGAAGACGATATCGATGCATACCGTCGCAGTCCTCGACGACGACGGCGACGTCGGGGCATCGTCGCCCGTCACCGTCTCTGTAGTGACCCCTGAATGTCACCCCCTGCCAAGACTTGGGAGTGTCGCAGTGAGAATGACAGTGGCTTTCTCTCTCTTTCGTTCTGGCCTGCGCTCTGACCACGGTACAGTTTATGGGACAGTAGCGACAGGGCGGCTCAACCCTGCTCGAGGCCCCGTTGCTTTCTCTCCCCTCGCGAGACAGAATGATCATGATAGGGCAGAAAATTCAGGCATTTTCGCAAAAGAAAATCGAACGAAAACAGACCAAAAGCAAGGAGGCGAGAGCAGGCTAGATAAGAGCGCGATTAAGAGAGAGAGAGAGAGATCGACATAGAGCTGTATAGAAAGTAGGGAAAAGAGTCAGATAGAGAAAGACGCTTATGCATATATATATATATATATATAATGAGAGAGAGAGAGAGAGAAAGAAAGAATGATAGAGGCTGACCTCAGAATTCTTTCGACGCCTCACACGGTCAGCTTACTGCTGTGAGTGACAGACACTTGATGGGGTCACTTGATCACGGCGAGGTTGGCGTATCGTCATTGCTATTGTTAACGACGTCGTTGCCGCCGCCGCCGTAACCGCCGTCGGCTGGTTTCGCTGCCGCGACCGATGATTTGCGTCGACGCGGTTGTCGTCGTCGTCGTCTCCAGCTTCAATTGGATGACGGCTTCGTCGTATCTGGTCGGTCATGCGATCAATGGTAACAGTGCTCGAGTAAGTAGCGCGCACTGGTCGTCGCGATTGGTACGATTAGTAGAAACAGTACTTGCAGTATCATCGCCTCGAGCGAGCACCCTATGACTACTGTCGCTTACTACTCTGCTGTTGCTATTGCTGCTGCTGCTGCTGCTGCTAAACTGCTGAAACTCGTTCACGTCAGACGTTCTTGTGAACTTGCTGTTACGCAATTGTCTCGCCGCCACCGCGGCCGCCGCCGCTTCTGCTGCTGCTGCTTCGGCTGTTGCTGCTGGCGCTACTTGGCCCTAATGGTGACAGGAGGTAATTTTCACCGACCACTATTCAGTGCGCTAGCGAGACGACGCAATGGCGCACGATTACGTACGTAAGCGTGGCTTTAGGTTCAATTGATTGTTGCTCGGTCAGCACCTTGACTGGCTCACAATACTGGGGTATAGCACGGCCGCTCGTGCAAGTCGAGGTAGGAAAAAAAATACCGCGGGTGCTTCTGTTGCGGCTGTGTGCCGTAATATTGCCGTAGTATTGTTATGTTACCTGGTGCTACGCATACTATACCCATTCATAGATGCACGTATGTCTGTATGTATGTTTGTACGTATGCATGTGTATACGTAAATAGGTGTGCAATTAGTATCAGTGTATCGGCCAAAACGTATCGCTACGCACCACGAAAAACGCAGCTGGTATTACGCGTCGTGTTTTTGACTTGCTATTAGCTTTGCTAGACTATTAGGGAGAGATGTTTAGTAAATCTCGGTCGTGCTTTCCTGTGCGCGCAGAATTTCCACGCAAGACTCGTCGAAGTTCTTTGACTTATTTTGATTCACTTCAGTACCGGTTCTCAGCAAGCCATAACTTAATAGAAATATAAATTTACAATTAAAGCATATATATATATATATATATATATATATATATATATATATATATATATATATATATATATATATATATATATCTATATAAATATCTATATATATATATATATATATATAAATATCCATATATATATATATATATATATATATATATAAATAAATATATATATATATATATACATACATACAGAAAGCAAGCAAGAAAACAAAGCAAACCAAATGAGTATAAGGAGGACGAGAGAAAAAAAGAGAGAGAGAAAGAAAGAAACTTGCGAGGCGGAACTCGAAGAGAGCGTCGAGCAGCACACAACCATCCGGGCGTGCACATGCAAACGTAATGTTCGTCAATGACTTTGCTTTCAACATCAGTATATGCAGCAGTGGATGCAAACGGCGTCTGGTCTGCTGTGCCAGTCCATGCTAGTCATATTAGTCGTAGTAGTAAAAGTAGTACTAGTGAATAGAAGGCCCAGAAAAGGTAGGCTATTGTACGAGAAGGCAGTCAGTATGTGGGTGAGCGGGCCCGCTACTCTATGCCATCTTGATAGAGGCGCTCGGACTGTCTGTTGTAATCTCCCCTCCGGCTGTCGGGCTGTTGTTGTTGTTGTTGTCGTCGGTATTGTTGACGTTGTTGCTGTTGTTGTTGTTCGTATGTTGCAGCTGGCGGATCACTCACCACAACAATCAGTAGCGGCAACGCTAATAACGACAAAGCCAACAACAACTGATTCCTTTTGTCAGCCAGCGATTCATTGTTGCCTCCAAAGTGCCCTAGGAAAAGTTATTCTATTTTTCTCTCTTTACCTAATTTATCCGTCAATATAGATGAACACATCTTCTATCTACATTCGCCTTTGAGTCGTATCTTTTGTATAGTTTTCTCACATCGCTTAGTGTTCACCGTGGTAATGATATAATTATAGATCAAAGTAATGTAATATTGAAATGATTGATAATGATGGTGATGATGATGCTGATGGTGATGATAACAATAACAATAGCTGTTACCGTAACTGTTATTAACACGATGCAGGTGATATTCGTAGTGTCATAACGCTATAGTGGTGCGGCGGCGAGAGTCAGCTGGTTGGTGTGGCAGACAGTTTCCGTTCGCGCATTCGCAGCCGGCTGGATGGCATGTAGCAACTGCAACAGCAACAGCAGCCACAACAACAGGCGCAGTACCAACAACAACTGCAACAATAGTACCAACGACAAAAACAAAAACAACAACAGCAGCAGCAGCAGCACCACCACCACCACCACAAAACAATAACACTGTAGCGGTTCTCCGGTAAAATCGTCTGTGATTGACGGCTGCGACACGAAGCACGCGCGAATATTGAAAAAAAAAACAGATAAAGTATACACGTAAATAGAAGTCGACTTTATAGCGTGCATCAAACCGATGCTGAAAAGACACCGGCTAGAGCTATGGCGTGAGGAAATAAAAACGAAAAAGAATATCACGGACATCTCAATAAAGAGGTGGCGCAAGATAATTCTCGATCAACTATTGTTATTATTTTATTGTCATTATTAATCGTAACAGGGACGGAATAAATTACGTTTATCACTCGTAGCAGTGTACCCACAGGCGCGCACAGAGAGAAACACTTTTCCTCGCGGTAGAATAGCCGTGAAGGTTGCAAGTTTAACAACTGAGGGATAGCTAGAAACAAAAATTCCAATAGGAACATAAACTTTAGGCAAGCGATTGAATTCCAGCATTCAGAAAGTCAATAAAATACTCGACCTCCTCATGACTAAAATGTGGTAGCATACACATTTGTTAGCATTCTTAAAGGGTGAGTTGATATATCTACATGTGCAACGGAATCTCCATTCACTAATATTAATGAGCGATATGCGCGAGTATAACTGCAATCTGTTGCGTATGCACGATAATTTGGAAGTCACTGAGAAGCGGTTGTTTAAGCGTTTAGGTCACAAAGCAAGGAATTTACGAAATTTATTTTTTTGCGTTATTAGCACTACAGATACCTATAAAATAGCCCACATAGAGGCAATGAAAATCCTTCCCTCCGTCCCAAATCATGCGCGTTGCGACTGAAAAATTCAGTGTATGCTTTTGCTTCCGCCGCTTCCACCAGATTCACAAAAAGGTATTTATTGTCCATGGCACTCACGTTGCAAAACAAATGGAAAATATACACGTATATATGTGTACTGTACTATACGTATGTAGATTTCCGACACGAAAAGGAGAAAACTACGCAAAATACTAACAAATGCAGGTTTCTTACCATTCATCAATCAGTCGGCTCATTGTTAAACACGGGCACCTTTTGTCCAAAGCTCTGCAAGAATGGTCCGGCCCTACTCGAATTGACCTTCTACGTTAAATTTTTGGTTTCCACACCTAAAAAAGTTCAACCCGACAAAAGCTCTAAAAACGCGTTTTTTGACAAATTTATATATTGTGCTATGCAAGTTGTGGAAGTCTTAACATGTTGCCTACTTTCGAGCTACATAGACATCGTTAGCGAAGCTCGGCTGGCACGCATTGCCCTGCTGCTATTCAGCGCGCATGTAAGCCAGAGGACAATATATAAAGAATGTCTGTAGTGGCAAAGTCCGCTCTGTAATATTGGAGTGTAAATTGGGTTATTCGAAGCTGTTTGTCTTTTGCTGAGGTTTAGCCAAGATTTACAATGGTTCAGCCAAGGTTTACAGTAATAGTTATTTGGTCAGTTGCACCTCCTTTTTACATGATGACGCGAAAACATCTGGTCCTGTTGATTTCCCGTCTTGCTTCAGCTTAGTTGTGACATTTACCTTGTTTTCACAACACTCTCAAATGTTTCGTTCATATATTTCTCTATGGATATTATGTCTTCCAAATTTTCTCTTATTAATATATGTACAGGTAGTTCAATAAGTTCTTAGAATGAGCTTTTTAGAATTCGAATTTTGGCACGCTTTTACCGCTAATAGGAACTGCAACTTTTCGACTGCTAGCACTCAATATATTATGGTGATTGGCCGGTGCGATTTCGTTTGATAGCTTTTCCCGTGCAACGTATCGGCGTGATTTTTAAAAATGGAGAAAAAGAGTTTCGAGTGGTTATCAAGCATTTTTATTTCAAAGGTTGGAATCCGACCCAAGTAAAAATTGAGTTAGACAGTGTCTCTGAGTACAGTGACTCTGCGCCATGTTTTGCCACTGTTTCCAACTGGATTAATGTGTTAAAAAGAGGTCGCAGGAGCACCGAGGATGAACTACGTCCAGGAGGCCAAAAAACGGCAACTGATGAGGAAAACGTAGAGAAAGTGCGAAAAATTCATGGCACAGATAAGCGAATGAACATTAAGGAAATAGCGGAGGCATTAGGGATTAGTTTAGGCAGTGTGCATTTTATCCTACACGAAAACTTAAAGATGAAAGAGCTTAGAGCAAAATGGCTGCCGCATTTGCTCAACCAAGGCCAAAAAGACGCGCCTGTTTTGGCTTTACAGCGAAATTTGACCAAGATGTCGAACAATCTGTCGGATTTTTGGTGCAGATTCATGACCGTCGATGAAAGCCGGGTTCATCACTACACTCCCGAGACCCAAGAAGCATCTTGCCAATGGTGTGCACCTGATGAAGGACCTCCGAAGAGGGTGCGGACAACGGCATTGACCGGAAAGGTGATGGCTACAGTTTTTTAAGACCAACGTAGAATAATGGTGGTCGACTACCTTGAGAGCTGTAAAACGATCACAGGAGAATATTATGCAAGACTGTTGGACTGCCGTTAGCAAGAACTCATCGTGAAACGGCCCGCTTTGCAGAAGAAGGTTGTCCCGTTTCACCAGGGTAATGCTCCTGCACACAAGTCCCGGCAAGCATCGGCAAAACTGGCCCAACTGAGGTTCGAACTTATTGAACAACCCTCCTATTCTCCAGACCTGGCCCCCTCTGATTATTTCCTCTTTGGACATTTGAAGAATAGTCTCGGTGGAAAGCGTTTTTCCAGCAATGAAGAGGTTAAGGCTGCTGTCAATGCCTATTTTCAGTCTAACGACGCGGAATTCTACTCAAGAGGTATGAAAGCTCTGAAATCTCGGTGGGAAAAGTGTATTGAGCTTCTCGGGGAGTATATCGAATAAGAAAAATTTAAAAACATGATTTGGAAAATTCTCGGTTTTCATTCTAAGAACTTATTGAACTACCTGTATATATATATATATATATATATATATATGTTCAACGGATGTTATAATGTTATAAATGTACGTTAATTTCAGGACCCAGCGACTGAAGGCAATGCATTGGTACGTACAGATTTAACTTGAATGACGTACATTTGAATAAGCACTGCAACCTATTATACTCGTGTTATAACAGTACGTTACATGCAATCAATGAGGCATATTGTAAACTTTGCGAAATTCAAGCTTGGCGCTCGTTCTTAATGGCAAACTAGAAGCGCTTGCATTTCTGCTGCAAACTGCTGCTTCGGTACAGCGTGGGTCATGTCTGTCAGCATCTGGGCAACCTTTGTCGGTGGCTTATGTAATGCTGTGGAATATTGTTGATGATTGTCATAGTCGTTTCAGACGTCATTTGTAATAATTTCAACAAAAACAGCCTAAGCTTCTTTATATCGTTACCATTATTGAGATGGTCTTGTCATTGTAGTCAGTGCGCAACGACCCAGCAGTTCGCTGAGCTTAATTAAACCATTGTTTTTGTTTATACACAATTTGTTGATAGGGTAGAACGTGTAGCATAAAAATGCACAGCGTTCGAAGTTCTGAGTCGCGTAGTCGCGTTAGCAGAGGTAGGGCTGCGCGTCGCCGAAGACAACGTGCCGGGCCGCATGTGCAAGCGAATATTATGCAGTTACCCCAAAGCACAAGAAAATAATTTCAGTTATCGTTGCTGAAGAACGAAGTCACAATGAGGCACATTGCAAATCATCAGCATTGCCGCATAGACGTTGGCAAGTGAGTCGCCGATAAGACGGGAAAAGTACGATATAAAATCAGACACGATGGTCGCGAGTGTAGCACCAAAAAATGGAGCGACGTGGCCCCTGCCCACTAGTGGAGTCCTCGAGTCGATAGAAGCTCCTAAGAAGAAGCTATCGCAGTGAGGCGCGTATTTTTATGGTAGATTCCTTACCGCTTTCGGTTACGGACGTTAGCCAGAGAAGTAACTAAACGGTCATATAGTATTATAATAACGCTAAGTTTAGGTTACGAGGAATCCTGTGCCAGCATGCAAGTAGAAAACGACAATTATACCGGTAGGCTCTACGGCAATAACTCATTACGCCTCTTTAGAACAATTGCGCAATTGTTTTAGACTGTATGACTTGCACTATCTACTGACGGCGATTTACGGCGATGCGCCAAAAAATGCCATTGTATACACATTGGTTAAATAAATAAAAACATTTGCTCTTACGTCCAGAATTGCCTGGGTGCCAGTTTCTAGCCGTCGCTTCAGTTATGACGTATTCAGGCATGCGCAATAATGTGGAGACTTATTTGGCTATCAAATAAAGCTGTAACGAAATCTGAATGAGACGAAGTGCATATGCGTGTGCATATAAAGGCGAATTGAAAAGCAGCAATAGTTGATTTCGGATAGTAGTTTCTTGTCCCATAAGGGATAAGGATACGGTATGGAACTGACGGAAAGACGTAGGTAATTTAACAAACGCAAAAACTCAGCTTAGACATTGCCAACGCTAATTTTTCGTGCAATCATTTGGTCGACGACGGCATCGGACATCGTGGCAGAAATGAGACCATGATGCCAAGTTGGGTTCACGTGTTGGGTAGCAGTACCACGTCGATACTACACGACAACCAAGGCCACAATATGCGCCCAACAAAATCATTCACTAATATTCACATAGCGCAGCGTAGACGTTTCGCGCGTCACTGGCGCACTAGGTGGGCAACGCGGTGTCGACTAGTCTACTTGAGTAGCCGTTAATATCGTGGGTGTCAACGTTGCTCTTCGTTTATTGTGACGAGGCTTGCTTGGCATTGCGTAGAAATTGCGTTTGTTTTTTTCTACGCTGCCTTTCACTCTACCGCACACTGTAGATCAAAGAAGAAATAGCGTCAACAGGAATAGGCCACTGAGTCGTGCTATAGTGGGAATCATCGATAAAATCACGGAACGTCTGGTCCCGTCTAGCAACGCGATTGTCACCTAGGTCGCTACCCCAGTGCATTCGAGACTGTTTGAAGGGGAGTCCTGGGCGCAATTACGCCTACCTGCCCTTAGTGGCTGATCAAAAAATACCTATATATATATATATATATATATATATATATATATATATATATATATATATATATATATATATATATATATATATATATATATAATATCTCAGCAAAAATCTGTAACAAGAGGACCAACAGAGCAATAATGAAGCTCGAATTCGACTACAGCTGAATTCGAACCCACGTTGGTTTTGCGTGGTTTGCGGTTGCCTTGACGACCAACCTTTGCGCTCATTGGCACTTTGTATTAGCTGCTGCCCAATTCATCACCACTACACGGTTGCTACACGGCCTCAATTCAAAGCACACAGCAACAACTGCAGGATCAGAAGCAGCAGCAGTAGCTGCAGCAAGAGGAGCATGACTATCCAGGAGGAACTGACGTAAGTTCCATGGCGCCATGGCTGGGTGTCGTCGTCCTGACCTTGCGGCTGAGAAGTTTATCACCGAAGCGTCTTGCACTGTGCGTGTTTTGTTTTCTTCGCTGGATTCGTCCTTCGTGTTGTTGTTGTTGTTGTTGTTGTTGTTGCTGCTGCTGCTGCTGCTGCTGCAGACCGCCGATCGATCGAAGCTAGCGAATAATCGGTTTAAATCCTGACGATTGCCCGTCGCTCATCGTCGCCATAATCATCATCGGCCTTTCCTTCATGTTCTCGTCGTCCGTACTTTTTCTTCTTCTCTACCTTTACCGCTCCTACGTTCGGCCAAATGGAGCAGATGCGCAGCTCATCTCCGATGTACGTCAGTTTGCAGCCAGTTAGTTCATCATTTTGTCATGGTCGGTCGGGTCGTCGTCTCGTCATCGTTATAGCTCGCTCTATATTCTAGTTTTGGTCAACAATCGTCGAAAGCAGATGCAGATCATCATAACCGTGTTACCCATTAGAATAGTAACAACATAGAACAAAACTAAGCATAATAGTTTTCATTATAAAGATGATGAAAACGACAGTTAACTTCGACGCAACAGCAAGTGCAACATCAACAACAACAACAACAACAACAACAACGGCGGTAACAACAGCGTAACAACAAGAATAACAATGCTAAGAATGAAATAAACATGTGACAATGACTAACCGCAAAGTTGAAGGTTGCCGCGCATGTTTGAGAAATGTCGACAAAATCTCAGTTGTCGGCAAAGCCAAAACAATTGATCTAGTGGGTCAATGATGGTATAGCTCGGCGGCACAAGCAGACCATATACCGTCGAGAAGTCGATGCATGTGGAACATTTTGGTTACCACTCGTTGTTGTTGCTGTTGCAGCTGTTATTGTTGTTGGTGTAGTCATAATGTTGCCATCTGCTAGTTCCATCATCGGCGACGTGTCACGAACAGATGTCCGCTGATATTGCTCACAAACAACGGACACGACGACATACGAATCGATTTGTTCAGCACTCACTGTTGTTGCTGGTGGCTGGCACCGTTCGGGATGGTGCTGACATTAATGACAACGATGATGATGACGATGATTGTGGTGGTGTGCGAATGCTGCTGTTGTTGTTATTGTTGCTGGTGGTGGTGATGGTGGTGCTGTGGCGGCAACTTATGTAACGCCTGCAAGGTTGCTTAGTGCCGCCCGAGACGGTGTTCGATTTTGTTTAAAATTACTTAGTGGCCGCAGTTCTACAACTGGCGCCGTTGTTTTTGCCGTCGTTGTTCCCGGTGGCGCAATTAGGCATACTATTAGGCAGACTCAAACTCGAACGCATTCCCCAGGAACTCGAAAAATAGGCAAAGTCGATCGTAAGCCGTAATGTTTACTTATCTAAGTACTGTGAAGAACGAGCATACAATACAGTACAATCTATAAACATACTACACTAGATAAATATGTAGAGCCAGCTTAATAAAATAATAATAATAATAATAATACACAATGCCACCAAGGCGGGCAAGGCTAGCCAGGGAGTTATCTCGGCCAAAGGCGTCGCTTGGCACATTGGAACACGAGCGACGGCCTGCATTGGTACTGGCCTGCGCTTGTAAGCACCGGTGGTACACCCTCATTTGTGCACATGCGGCGAAATAGTCTGGCCATGGGTTCTCATGGATCTGGGGCGCAGGACAGCGTTTTAGACATGCAACTCTCAAGGACACCTTGATGCGCGCCCTAGACGTCAACGCCGTAACGGTTCAAGACATGGTGCGAGTCTTTTTCATGTATATATATATATTATATATATATATATATATATATATATATATATATATATATATATATATATATATATATATATATATAATAGCAGCGCACTGTATATATAATATAGTGTAGTATAGAATAAATGTGACCCATGCCGTTTTCTTAAATGAGAGCGTTGCGCTTATTTGGTGCATTGACGCTTGCGATAAACAGACTAGCGCTTCTTATGCGCGTGTACTTTCGGACACCGGTCGGCGCGCACAAACCTAAATAAAGAATGTGCGAATTACACGGGTAATATATCAGGTATATGTCGCTATGTATCCATGAATGTACGGATGTATGAATGAAAAATATATAATATGAAAGTACATGCACTCCTGTACTTATTTGTACATTTATACAATTAATTGTATCTTAATAACGTTAAAATAACGTATGCTAAGCTCATCTGCACGAGTTAGAGCAGTCATGCTAAGTTAGCACTCTTAGATATTGTACTAAAACTACCGTAGATGGCATGCTACAAAGAAAGACGTGAAATGGTGAATGCACATGTACTTTTTTTATATTAATGTAGGACCTAAACAATTATATACAATTATATAAATTCAATGTTTTTACATGTAATATCATCGATATGTCTATATATAATATTCAAAATGCATGTGTTTAGGGGATGAAGGTGATCTTGTGTTAAAGTGATTTTTCGAATGCATTTACGTTACTTTCTGTCTGCAACCGTTGAGCCTGATATATCGTATTAGACACATCATACGTAGCTGGACTTTTGTGAGCAGAATATATATATTTTAAGTTATCTAATCATCAGCAATCTTTGCAAACTGCAATGAGTCTCGCTTTAAGGTGCGTGTGCGTCGCGTCGGAATCAATTTCTTGTTTCAGAATCGCTGGCCGTATCTCCCTAAATAGATGTGGACGCGCGAAGTAAGCTTGTACATCTACATGCCAGTAAGAGTGAGTATAATATGAACTTCACGATTTCGGTTGTGCAATGGCGATGAATCTACAATATATACATTTCTTCCCTTAGCTGATTTAGCCAAGCGAAATAAATTTATGTGCAAGTATGTATGTGTGTATATCTATATTTGTGTCGGTGAGAGTGGGCATAGAAAAAAACTTGACGATTTTGGCTTCGCCATGATGATGAACATTTACAATGTAGTCTGAGGAACAGAAACGGCACATGCGTTTATAACAAAGCAGTTAAAGTGACGGTGGCGGTTAGTAGGGATACTTTAAATATATAGCAAGTCTTTCGTGCAAGCAGAATCCTGTTCAGTGATGTGAGACTGACAGAAACTGGTCCCCGAAGCCGGCAAGCAGCCACCCTCCCCCCTTTACCCGTCTTCCTGGGAGTCAAAGAGAGTGGCGAAGCATTGCCCATGGGTCAGAGCCACCAAGCTAAGCCCCATTAACACCAGCTAACACCGTTTGTGCGATATGCAGAAGATCAGGGCGAAACTTCAGAAAATAAATGTGCCTTTGCAACACATCTTTGTTGTTGTTGTACTTTTATGCGCCACTTTGTGCGCGGTGGTGTGTTGATAGGCGCTTGGTGGCAAAATAACCCTACAATTTATAAATAGCACTTTCATTTTCTGTCTATTTCCCCAAAAATATACGCCGTATATATATATATATATATATATATATATATATATATATATGTACTGCTAAAAAGTATGAGGATTCATAATCATCGAGGAACGACTCACTAATGACTTGTTATGTCAGGGAACTTTCTGGTCTTGGGTTCCAAGACAGGCGCTCTCACTCAGTATTGAAAATGGCGCAGTGTTCGCAGCGGTGTCTTATATCGACAGGTTTCTCCTGAGTTACTAACTAAACTCTTTTATAACGAAACTACTTATCCGCGACAGCAACAAGGTTTTGACTGAAATGTTATTACTTCCGAATACCTTATTTAACCAAACAAACAGCTTACGAAATGTTACTGCCAACTGTTTTGTCCCGAGATAAGAAAACGTATCCAATAGTCCACCTAACTTAAGGTCATCCAAGTACATGCCTTGACAAATAGGATATTAATATTATTATTGGCGTCAAGGGGTGCGGACGTGCGCGTATCGAGCTCCGAGGAAACACCCCTATCCGTGTGTGTGCAGGATGGCAAACCTAGGAGGTGGCATACCAAAGTGATGTCTGTAACTCAGTGATCATTTTAATGCACTGTGTGTGGCCATGTGAAAGAGGCACGAGCAGCTATGAGGCTGTGAATAGATATGAATGATTCAATAGTGACAGAGTGAAGCAAACCGAAACCACCCGCGTAACGATTCGGAGGCTCCAAGCGGGCGCGCCGCTGCCATATAAATTCGAATTCTAACGGCTGCTCCACCAAATTTTGATGTTGAATCATCTGATCTACAAAGTGGCGCCAATAGTTATTTCAACAACTCATCGCGCCGACAATGAAACGACGTTTTCCTTTGAAACGGCAAGGCATGAGAAGTTGACAGCCACAGCAAAGACAGCAACAGCCCTGTTCGCTGGAGAAACAGCAACAATGGCTACCGAGCTTCAATGTCCGTGATGCTCAATGTGCTTTCCTATGAAGAGGGGTGTCCAGATTCAGCAAGGAAAGACTCATAAGGAGAAGATAGCCGAGTTAGTGGAACAGCAGCGCTCCAACAGACCGCTGCCACTACTAGCAGCATCTCACAACCGCTGCCTTCTTCCTCACGCTCCGCTAGTAGAATCTTCTCCTCACCTCGCCAGAAAGCGGCCAGCGAATGGAGGACCGTCACCTAACCAACACCTGTCACCCTCTCTTCACCTCCTCTTTACCGGTTACTCGCCACTGCCAAGATGACACGCAAGGCGCTGCGCAGGATTCCAAAGGGAGTAAGAATCCCTCTGCGCTGGTTCTTCCACCGTCTGCAAAAATATTGTGAAAAGAAATAATGAAGCGAGCTGGACCGCGCTGCTCACCCTCGTCCCAAAGGTCCTCCACGTTGGCAAAGAAACTCAAAGGGGCCATAGCCTGGTCAGCGTGGTCAGGGAATAAGTGGCCCTTTCTGGAAGTGCGGCTCTCACCCGCGTGGAAGCCTGCTCACAAGCTCTCCATATAAATTAATGCGCGGAGCGCCAATAGAATCTTGTGTTCCAACGACCGACACGATTGCGTCTGTAATGGAGGAGTCGATTTGTGAAATGATGGCACCCCCGTCCCCTGTCGGCATGCTAGCTGTCGGGTCGTGCTCAAGCGAGGATGTCGCCAAGGCGCTTTGCGCCCTACTATCCGGTGTACTATCTTGGAGCGTTCGAGCAATGGAGCGGGCTGCAGCTCAAACCCTGCCAATGAGAGCTATTCCTACAGGATTTCGAAGACAAAAAGAAACAGCAGGTAATCGTAAAACCGGTGTGAACTGGACTTGCTGTGGTAGTCGGTGTTCTTCAACATGATTAGCTTTGTACTGGCCGAGAGGCAGAACAACTTTGCCGGCTTTAACCAGCGGCTGAGCCACCTCGGGAGACACCAGCCCTACAATCTGCTTCGGCACGCAATGGGAGTGCAAAATGGTCTTGTACGTACAACGGACTTTACTTGCCTTTATTCTGCCGCCAGAAATTTTGGTTCTCGACGACCAGGTCAGCAGAGCCTAAGAGAACGTCCTTGACTTAACGATCGAGTAAAAAGCAGGACGCAGACAAGCACAGCGGTCCGGCTGGGTGGAATGGGCATTCGCTCGACTACAGATCTTGCCCTGCCTCGTCACATAGCTGCGCCTCCACAGTAACCACAACTACCGTCGGACTCATAAGCCACTAACAAGGCGCCGTTTGAATATGGGACGCGCGTCAGACTGGTCATCCTTTTGAGAAACAGGTTACTAGGCAGAAAAGGTGGGACCAATCGTCACTTAGACTAACCGCTTCACTTCTTGTTGGCCTGTGAGTTAGATATAGACGATATAAGACTGAAAGTGGTCTCATCCGACGCCGCCGGAGAGTGGCTCGACGTGTCCACTGATATTCCACTGATAGTGCGGCGTTTAGTAGCAGGAAGTTTACAGGCAACACAGAATAGTGGGATATATAAGGCACATCAGTCAAACGCTGAGGCCAGATTAGTCATTGTACTATATTGTTTGCTAAATATCACTTTTCTAAAAACTTAGTAACTTTAACCCAATTTGGAAATCCCGGAAAGATCGCCTCTAAGGGGCCGGGATGTTGCGATATCTAGGGGCTTTTCCAGCAGTATTTTGTGTCAGCGCGATCGACTAGCGCACTGTATATATATATATATATATATATATATTTATATATATATATTGCAGACACGGGCGTTAGCTGCAAAATACCCTTAAAGGTTACGATTGCTTAAAATGTGTATTTTATTAGAACATTTCATGCTCAATGAGGACTAATGAACTTAAATAAATCTGCCGTCTGGAAAAGACTGTCTTATCAAATATATTGTCCACATGTGTTTGCGATCAGCAGTACTAGTAAATGAAGATCCCGGGCCGACAGAGTCTGAAGCATAATGGGGAAGATGTGCTCAGTGAGTGTAGGACTCGATGGAACAGGATCCAGCCGTACAAGCCGAGTTCCACACAGCGCGGGTAGGTTACGATGCCATGTCCGTCGCTACTGGGGTAAATGCATTCACTCTCCTCAAAATACTATATATATATATAGAGATATATACACACATCGTACACGCTATGTACCTTGCTGGTTTTCCGGTGCAATTTACAAGGCTAAACGCTGAACGTCTGTCAACTTTTACTACAGGCTTCTCGGCCTCTCAATGTATCGTTTAACCGCGATGTCTAATTTTCTATGATGTCTATTATATTTGCCGTTTTTGTCCAGCTGATTGCTGTTCGTGTATGTGTGTTGCGACTGGCTACCAAAGGTGGATAATCGTTGTTTATGTCCACCTTGATCGAAGCCATTAGCCGACTATACGGCCGACTAGAATCAGGCAAACAATCAGAATCGTACAAAACCGAATAGTATGTGAGAAAAGTGGCATGAAACGAATATCAACAATGGCCGAGACAGCGGCTGCCACGAAAAACAGTAACATTATGGGCGCAATGGCGACTGGCCCAAGTGACAGCAATAGTCACAACAACATCAACTACGACAG
>QVRM01002819.1:0-38231 GCA_003439945.1 Dermanyssus gallinae
ACGCAGCAGTCGGTCGGTGTCGCTGCCGCCATCCTACGCCTAGGCGTAATAGCTACAGCCACAGCACGTATTGTTGTTGCTCTGTCATCGTTGTTGTTGTCGTCGTCGTCACCCCGGTAGCAGAAGCACCCCGCATCCCTCCACTAGCCAGCATATCACCCCCTACCAAGTCGACTAGCAGTAGCGCCCCCTTCCAGCTCCACTAGCAGCAACAGCACCCCACTTCCAGTTCCACTAGCAGCAACAGCAACCCCTTTCAACTTCACCGCAGCAGCAGCATCCACCCCCACTTCCAGCTACACTAGCAGGAACAGCACCCCTTCCAGTTCCACTAGCAGGAACAGCACCCCTCCAGTCTCCACTTGCAGGACAGCACCCCCACTTTCAGCTTCACTAGCAGTAGTAGCGCCCCCTTCCAGCTCCACTGACAGCAGCGCCCCCTTCCAGCTCCACCAGTAGAGCACCCCTTCCAGTTCCACTAGCAGCAACAGCACCCCCTTTCAATCCATTAGCAGGAACAGCACCCCCACTTCCAGCTCCACTACCAGTTGCGCCCCTTTCAGCTCCACTGGCAGCAGCAGCACACCCCCTTCCAGTTCCACTAGCGGAACTGCATCCCCTTTCAACTCCATAAGCAGGAACAGCACCCCCACTTCGTGCTCCACTAGCAATTGGCCCCCTTCTAGCTCCACTGGCAAATGCGCCCCCTTCCAGTTCCACTAGCAAGCAGCACCCCCACCTCGAACTTCACTAGCACGAACAGCACCCCCTTCCAGTTTCACTAGCAGCAACACCACCCCTCCAGCTCCCTAGCAGGAACAGACCCTCTTCCAGTTCCACTAGCAGCAACAGCACCCCCTTTCAACTCCATTAGCAGGAACAGCAACCCCCTTCTAGTTCCACTAGCGCAACCGCATCCCCACTTCGAGCTTCACTAGCAGCAACAGCACCCCCTTCCAGCTCCACTAGCAGTAGCGCCCCCTTCCAGCTCCACTGGCAGAAACAGCACCCCCTTTTAACTCCACTAGCAGGAACAGCACCCCCTTCCACTTCTACTAGCAGCAACACCACCCCTTTTCGACTCCATTAGCAGGAACAGCACCCCCACTTCCAGCTCCACTAAACCAGTTGCGCCCCTTTTAGCTCCACTGGCAGGAAACAGCCCCCTTCCAGTTCCACTAGCAGCAACAGCATCCCCACTTCGAGCTTCCACTAGACAGCAACAGCACACCCACTTCCAGCTCCACTAGGAGCAGCAACAGCACCCCCACTTCCAGCTTCACGAGCAGTAGTAACAGCACCCCCACTCCAGCTCCACTAGCAGCAGCAGCAACAGCACCCCCACTTCCAGTTCTAACTTCACCTCCAGCACGGTGGCACTACTGATAATAAATCCACAGCGCGACAGCGACAGATTTGGACTACTTACTCTGTGTTCGGTTTCTCTATTCTTCTTCTTGCTCTTCGCATTTGATTCACTTTGTTTTCTTTTTCTCGACTAACTTCGACCTTAACTACTACGGTTGTTACCGATCGACCGACATCATCAACACAAACAGAGCACTGCAACAGCAGCTGCTGCTGAAATAGCCGACGGAACCTAACCAAGCAGCAAAGTACACAATACGTCGTCGTATGACAACAATCCACAACAACGACGACGACGACGACGACGATTATAATAATAAAACAACAACTACCACCACCAATACCACAATGGCAGAACGACATCAATGTCAACAACATTAATATCACAACAATAGCAGCAGTAGCAGCAGCAGCAAGATCCAGCAACCTGGCTACCGTTGTCCCTAAAACCGATGATTGCTGGTTTCTTCTGCTGCTGCTGTTTTGTAAGCAAAGGTTGTTTGTTGTTTGTTGTGGTTACGCGAATTCAACAAACTAAGAACACATATCGCCACCTACCATGATTAGCACCACCGTCACCACCCCTAACCACCGTAAGAGCACCGTCACAGCCAGAAGGTGGTAAGAGGCCGAAACGATTGAACGAAGTAGTTAGTCAAGTTGCAAATCCTAGCTGTGTTTATAGTCAGACTGAGCAAGCAATGACAACAACTAGAGCAGAAGCAACAACAGCAGCAGCATCAGCAGCAACGGAAATCGTAAGAGTTATAGTGTTGTATTGGTGCTGGTGGTAGTGGTTGTGAGGAAGCTAGTACGCAGTCGAGAAATACGACAACAGGGGTAATGCAAGGGGTAGGTAAGCAAGCACTACACTGTATGGATGAATGGGGGGAGGGAGGGAGGGGAGTAGTTGTAGGAGAAAGGAGTAGTACTAGAGTTCTAGCACAATGCAGATGGGCAGAGGCGAACGGCGGCGACCCTACCCCCACACACACACAAACACATCAGTGAATCAGCAACAACAGTAATTACAGCAACAAAAGTAACAGCAAAAAAGAAGAAAGCGACGAATAAGACGGAGCACCTACTACTACTGCTACGATCCCAGATTCCAGCAACGCGAGAGAAGCGCATAGATAATCCTTGATTCATAGGCTCGGTCGGTCGTCAGTCATTCATTTACACACTACGTACAGAGATCCGAGACGACGGCCGACGACGACCTCAACACCTGGCATGATCATGATGAGAATTATGATGATTATGATGATTATGCTGGTAAGTACGCGCTGCACATCATCCACCACCACCACCACCACCACTACAACAACCACCACTTACCCTCCACCGATACGCTGGTAATTCCGCAGCCATACAACCAGACAGGCCAATAGACAGACAGACAGATACACAGAGCCAGCCAGGCAAGCAGACGGTCGGACAGACGGACAGAATAAACAAACAGACGGAACGAGCGGACAGGACAGATATAAACAGACAGACGACACGGACAGACAGATAAACAGACAGACGACACGGACAGACAGACAAACAGACGGGCGCAGGGAGCAACAGGACAGACGGACAGACAGGAGACACGAACAGACCCAGCGATACGACGGCGGGCGGGCGGGCGGTCGAACGGACAATGCGATAAATGAACGAATGGATGCATTCCTCGATACATGGACAACTAAATGGATGAACGCATCGACACGAATCGGCAGTGACGGCTAACTATTATATATAAAACAAAAATACTTTTCGGGCTGACTCCTAAAAAGCCCCAAGATTTAACGTCCCCACGGGACTGCTTGCCGCATTCGGCTTCATAAAATGCATGCTCTGTATGTTTGGCGGCTAACTATAATTACCGACAAACGCAGATACAAACAGACAATTTTACTGCATTTCTCTAGTAGCAACAACAGCAGCAGCGGCAGCTGAGAACTACCACAACGACAATTGCTCTTATAAGCAACACGGCTTTATCCCCACAAGAACACACAGACAGACAGCCAGTGAGACATTTATTTACGATTGACACCTACATACGTTATGTAGGTGTCTATGGAGATACATATGTTATGGCCCCATAACAACAATTATAAACAAAGAAGCGACAACAACAACAACAACAACAACAACAATAAAGGACGTATTCACTAATGAGACTGCTGAACCACATACTTCGTTTGCTACAGCTGCGACCTTACACAACACTCAGACCGGTCGCCTTTCGAAAACATTCACCTCATACACAACAACAACAGCACCAACACTGCTCAATTAATTCTTAACCAAACAAATAACCTGCCCGCCGACTGACCTAAAATTTATGACTCTCAAAATCTACAGTACGCGCGCACCCACATACCCTTTCCCCCCCCCGCCACTCAAATCCAGCCACCCCCGGCATCACCCCCCCCCCCCTTTCGCGCAGAGATACGCCACCCTCCTCTCTCAAGAAAAAAGAACCCGCAAACAAATACAATAAGATACGCGCAGACGTTTACGGATCATCATCATCATCGTCGTCTGTACACCCACGCATACGAACAACACTAAGAAACACTCGGTCCCACAGCAATTACGAAGTAGAGCTGTTTAGAGTAATGTATTAACTATCAGAGATGCGCGATGCGTAAAAGCACCACACACACACACACAAACATCCACAATTACAAGACGAAGCTAGCCCGAAAAAGATCCCAACACTCATATACTTACCCACACTCATCCAGACAGTAATCCCACATACTCACCCAGACCCACCCACCCCACTCACTCAGCCAACGAATACAGAGCCATCTACAGCGATGCATCGCAGCAGTAATATAATTGCCGTCACCAGCAGCAGCAGCCGCCGCAAACAACAACAAAAACAGTAACAACAACAACAACAAAGACAGTAACAACAGCAACAAAAACAGTAACAACAACAACAACAGTAACAACAGCAACAAAAACAGTAACAACAACAACAACAGTAACAACAGCAACAACAACAGTAACAACAGCAACAAAAACAGTAACAACAACACAACACAACAGACAATATCTTCTACTACGCCGAAAGCAGTCGAGGAAAAGGTGTCTCCTCTACCTAGCTAGCTCCCTGCCTACGACTCCCGCCTAGCTGGGAACGTCACAGGGACGCACAGCTAACATCCCCCTATACCTGCATTCCGGGGCAGCGCACCTATACAGCAACACCCACCCACTCACGGCCACATCCACACATACGCACGCACCCACGCATTAATATATACGGCCCCCACTCACACTGATACATCTGGACCTGCAAAAAAACAATAAGCAAGACTCTCCGCCACTCTCATACTCTTACCGAGATTATACGCTCCGAGCGGCGCCGGCTCGCCCGCCCACGCTCACCCACCCCCTTTGACACAGATTCAGGCTCACACACGCACAAAGAGAGAGAGAGAAAGCCACCCTCTCACACGCGCAGAGAGATACATAGATAGATAGCCGTTCAGCCATACAGCAATACCGGCGAGACATACACACACTCTTGCAGACGACAACCACTCACCCATCCATCTATCCATCCATCCACCCACTCGACACCTTGGACGACCCAACTCCCCTCGCCCTCACAACCAGCCCCACAGGTACACATGCGCAAAAATCAGAGCCACTGCTGCGGCTGCGGCTGCTGCTGCACACCAACCAAGAAAACACTCTGGCAAGGGCGCGCAAATTCGAATTGGTGAAACAATCGCACCAACATTTATTTATATACAATTATAAACGTTTTTTAAATATATATATATAGTGACAGTATATATATATATATATATATATATATATATATATATATATATATATGTAGAATGAACATTTATTCATTGTAATTAATCACCGACGGTGGGACATGACAATTGGGTCCCTGCGAACGTGTGCACGTTTACGAAGGGTCCAATGTAGGAACCAACCATCTCTGGAGGGTTCCTGAAGTATATATATATATACTTTTTTTTAAATATATATATATATATATATATATATATATATATATTATATATATATATATAAATCCACGTGTACACATAGATGAATAATTATAGCATAAAACGACATATATAATGAATGTATACTAGACCGCATACGGTACGATTGTATGCGCGTACAATATGTATATTATACTGCGCGTATGTATATAACAAGGCGCACTAGAATGCGCTTCAATGATCGGCAGACTCAAGCGACTTACTCGAAAGCAATATATACACTATATGCTCACAGTGGAGCAATGAGATGAATGTTGATGTATGCATATATATATATATATAAAAACGAAGCACATCGTCGTGTTCGTGAGAAAATTCTGCTTCCTCTGAAACGTGCGTCCTTGCAAACCGAAAGCAATGCGAAAGCAAACCCGTTAAGGACACGTGAAATGTTGGCTGAGAGTCAGCCCGAAAAAGTAAGATTGCCCTAAATGAGGGTAGCAAATCAAACGTCATCAACGTCTATCTTAAACAGATCAAAAAAAGATTGACACGTGAAATCAGGAAACCGTTTGCGAATATGTACACTATATAGCCGATAGAGTAGCGCAATAATTACGCTGCTGTTAATCTGTTAGCCCACTCCATTTCTATTTGAATGTTGGCGGCGCCAGCCTAGATGCCGGAATGTTTACAAACAGCTTGCCGTAGCCAGAGCAGAACAAAATGAGAGTAAAGAGCTTAAGGCTGGCAAAGGAAGCTGGCAGCGCGGGATTGCACTAAACAAAATAATAGAGAGGCTGCAGAAAGTCGAACAGGTATCGAGTGACTGTTTTTCTAGACACGTGCGTCTCCTCTTATTTGTTTTATTTATTTCCAGTATGGCCATTTGACACACGTCTCGAATTGAGACATTCGTGTCCAGTGTTTTATTGCACATGTTGTTTTGGTTGTACGGTGTAACTAATTAGTGGTGACGTTATTGACGTGGTGGTGGTGAATTGAGTGATCTTATTTGCGCTGGCTTGTCTACAGTGCGAGACGTTTGAATATTATTATTATTATTATTATCATCAGTCTATTAATTTGCGTAATTGCGTGCGCATCTCTAAAGTGCCGCGTTTCACACCGTGAAGGGGCAAACTAACCTCATTGGCCGAGAAGGAGAGACATTTAAGTCGTCCTCTTATGTGTCCCGTATTTACTGTCATGTTATTTATTTATTGTAATGTACCGTATGCACTGTTATTTATTTACATAACTTCGCTCTCTAATGTACCGTATTGTATGTATTGTCTCGAATAATGAGTTGACTATATAACGAAGAGATCCGTTTGCTGTCTCGTGGTCCAAAATCTTGTTCTTCCTCAGTCTGTTATTACAATTACGCCGTTGTCGCGTTTCAAATAGAAGTTGATCAAAATAATTCTCAAAGTTTAAATAGAAAATTGAAGAAGAAGTGTATGACACATATTATAATACAGTGTCTGTGTGTGTGTTTTATAGTGTTATAAGTTCGAATTGAAGATAGTGTATGGACGGTGTCAGAGCTGCACATGCTTGCCTCCTTGTTGGTTCGCGAAACTCAGTCAAGAAATAAGGTGCGCTAATGTTACATAATTATAGCTTACGTTACTATTGTTCTATATAAGGGTGCTATTGATTAGCATACGTTCGGGATCGGGAGTTAAGTGCGAAGAAGCAGAACAATTGTTGGGGACAAGCTACAGCAAACGTTTGTCAATTCTGAGTAGATCGGCAGATCTAGAGATGTGATCTATCAACTTCGATCTATAACTTTGTGCCAAAAGCTACAAAAACATAGAGACCAAATTAGATAAATATTCTTATTAATTATATTTATTATAATATAATAATATTCATAATTTTTTTTTGGAACAAGGGTTTATTATTCATATGTACATGTATAATACAATTGATGTAACGATAAGGATAAAAACAAGAGTATGTTAATAGCATTCAGCAGCATCATTATATTTGTTGTAGGATGGAGTCTCGTCGTCTCTACATCGGCGGCATCTCGGATTCCGTGTTGGAGAGTGACATCAAGTCCAAGTTTGGAGAATTTGGCAAGGTGAAGAGTGTGGAAATTCGCTGCAAAGAGAACTTTGGCAGCAAGCGCTACTTCGCCTACATTGACATCGAGGCCGAGCCGAAGACAATTGACAGATGTAAGTGTGGGAAATCAGTTGTTCGATTAGAGATGATCACATATATGAAACAAATAATATTTTCTGCATTTTGTGACGCATTTTTTCACTGTTTCCAATTTGAGTGTGTGCTGCGCCAACCTAGATCGGAATGTTTACAAACAGTTTGTAGTCGCAGCCAGTGCAGAACAAAATGATAGGAAAGAAATTAAGTCTAGCGAAGGAAGGCAGCGCGGGATTGCGCTAAGAAAAAAAATAAAGAGACTGCAGAAAGTCGAACAGGTAGACTGGTTGTTTTTATAGACACGTGCGTCTTCTCTCATTTGTTTTATTTGTTGCAAGAATTGCCATTTGACACAAGTTCCGACTTGAGGCATTCGCGTCCAGTATTTTACTACACATGTTATTTTGGTTGTCTGGCGTGGCAGCTCCGTAACGCCGTTTGCTTGCAAGTATTTTTCGTGAACGCTATCTGAGCAGAATTGATTGTCACCGAAATTGAACCACCAATTTTCGTCGGGTTGTGAATAGTTAAGGGAGTACTTTTAGTAGAGTTGAATAGTTGAGGGAGACATTTAATAGGAGGATTTGAATAGTTAAGGGAGGACTTTTTCTGTAGTAGTGACTGCATTAACACCGAATGATATACGACGCCGTATTTGCGGTGATAGTAGTCATAGAATACAGTAGAACTTATCCTATATCGCGCGCGACCAACACTGATGTTATTTTCATGGGACATATGTTTGTATTGCGTGCACTTCTAGGCGTGCGCCAGTGCGACAATCTCGAATGGATGGGAGGTCATCTCAAGGTACAGCCGGCAAAAGAGAGCTTTCTGCAAAAGGCCCAAAAGGAACTATTCGAACGACGATCCCAACCTGCCAATCGTTTTGCGGCCGACACCAAAGCGGCTCAGGGCGATCGCGCTATTAGGCCCACTCCGAAGGATGAGGAAGAGTCTATGGACATTGAGCATACTGGACGCTCTGGGAAACGATGGGCAGGTGATGATTCCTGTAAGGCACAGGATGTCCAAGGAAACTGGCTAGGGCAAAATCGATCTGAAGACGGTGGGCCTAGCGTGAGAGAATCGGGAAGATTTAGACGAGGCGGCTATCAGGAGGATCAGAGTAGCGGTGCTGAGCGTGTATCAAATAGGCCATGGGAAAGGAATGACGGAAAACGTCCCTTGGATCGCCGGAACGAGTTTCAGGCTTCGGAGGCGGGTGATCGACGAGGCCGTGGGCCGGCAGCCGGTCACGAACGGACTCAAGCTCATATGCGTCGAAAACAAGGCCACCATTGGTCAACGGAAACGAGCGCGGAATTCGCAGGCGTACAAAGTGCCTCTTTGGGCGATCGTAACGGCGCAGACGCGTTCGAAGTTGAAAGGAATGATCTTTTTGAAGGAATCGATGACGCGGATGATCTCGGCGCTATAGACGAAGACGACGACGGAGAAGAAGACCTACAACTATTAGATGCTGGCTCCAATAAGGATGTTGGCGGGAAAGGCAGCGATCAAGCAGGGAAGGCTGCGGAAGAGGGCGAGAATGATCCCATCTCGGAAAACAACCTCAAGGAGCTGTTCGACGGGAAAGAAAGCCAAAGCTTTGCCTTGTCTTCGTTGTTTGCCGATCACTTGAAAGGTGAGTGTACTCTAGGTGAAAAATACTTTAGAATGTTAGCTAGTATATATTTACAGGATAGCCTATATCATGTTGGTTGCACCTGAGGCAGTAAGTTACCTTGTATATATATATATATATAGATAAACCGGCGCGAGCATGAATCTGCATTACTGTCGTACGGTGTGTTTCTGCGCATTTGTAGTGGTGGAGGACACAGCGGTATCATCTGATGATGAGGACGACGGTTACGGCCTGGGGTCCAAAGGGGATGGACGATCCCCGAGGAAAATGCGAGTGAGGCAACGTCAGACTAGCGTAGGCAGCACAGACAACGATGACGGTGGTGAAAACTACCGATTCGGTGACGAGTTCTGGCGTCGCGCGGAGCACGCAGATCGCTCCAATCAGAAAAGTTGGGCCGAGATGCGCCAAAGACCACCGCAGAGCGGCGACCTAATGAACGAAGGAAACTTTTTTATACTGCCTGGAGATAAACGACTCAACGGTTGGTAACGACGATGGTGATAGACCTCCATTGGTTTGCATACAGCTATATACACTTTTGGCATCCGTTTAATATATATATATATATATATATATATATTAAAAGAGAGCGCACAAAAAAGGCTCTAAGGTGATGTGTTTTTTATCTCGCTTGCACCTTTTTTGTCGTGCTCGTTTTTTTGCAAACGTCTCTATGCATTTGTCCTCGCTGGTTTAGGCAGTAAGGAAGGGTAACGCGATTTATGTTCTTCTTTTGGGATTTTGGTTGTCACAGTAGCATATCAAGATTTTTACGGACAATCTTTCCCCCAAATAACCGTTTTTTTAGTATAATGTATTTAAATTGATAGTGCTAGCTTGCATATATATGTATATATATATTTGAATTGATTTGAATAATTATAATTTTTGTCGTAGTTTTATTATTAACGCGTATTTTACAATCATGTTGATTCATACTGTATTATTGCATGGACCAAGTCGGCTACGTATGTCACCGACGCGTGTCTATAAGGCGTCATGTTAATAGTTCTTTTTTCTTCTTTTCTTGCAGAGGGATTGGATGCGTTTCGAACAGATGCGGATCCCTCGCAGTTTATCGACGCCTGGGCCGAACAGGCTGAACAACTGGCTCTGCGCCTTTTCCAGCGTAAAACAAACACTCGTACTCAACAGCAGATGGCACAGCGTCTGAGTATCGCTCAACGTCTCGCTCACAAAAAGCAGAATCCCAAGGCCAAGGGACGAAAGAATGAACACCGGAAAATAGCAACGGCTCGGGGTTTCCATTAGGTCATCTTTGTTATCAAAATATTCATTATTGCCGTCATCACTAGCTATTGGCCTGGTCGATTCATACTTTATACCACGGCCATGCTTACTGTACTATATATTGTTCTTGTGGTTCTTGTGTGTCCTTATTTTTGGGGGTTTTTGGTTTTTGAATACGGCAGATTGTGAGCAATGTTCTGTACAAATAAAGTATTGATATGCTGTTATAGGAGGAAAATAATGTGCTCATTATTTTATCGACCGCAGAAGGTATCAATTGTTGTCTAGCTGAGTGCTCAATTAATTAGCATATCATTGTCATTTATTTCACTCGACTGGGTGAAATACATATAAAAGCATGTAACGTATTTAACGCAGATAAGTAAGCTAAACAATTCGACTTGTCTGGTCTGGTGTGCGCTGTAGCTTCTCTCTTAAACTTGCTGTGCTTAATTATTTTTATTAGATGTTTTTTTTGTAAGAACGCTTCTGTCAGCGATCTCTTCATTGTACCAGAGGTGAGAAACTGCCGTAACAACACAGATTACGTTGCGCTTTAAGATAAATGGCACAAGCTTATCGTGCCTACAGCTAGATTTTCAGTTCGACAATGGTGATATATCTGTAAAATGTATGGGTGCTATTTTAAATAACGCATTTTGTCCTTGAAAGATAACGTTTGCTCATTCGTCAAGCTTTCATCATATCAGAAGCAATTAAAATTTCGATTGAAAGGGCTCCTTCGGGGAACTTCAGGCGCCCGTAGAGTCCATTCCAACCTATGCGGCCTAGCGTGGCACCACACAAAAATAAGCGCCTTCATTTTACAAAAAAGTGAGTCGATGTGGGTTCTAATTTTTAACCGCACGGGGTCCAACAAATTTTATGTAGCATATGCCTATTTGGTCACACTTCACGAGAACGTCTCGCTCAAAGTGTAGGGCTCAAAACAGCCATTGTCAAGATTAATAGCGTTAACTTTGTTGACTTCGTACGGTTTATACCAAACAAATGTTTTAGCAAACCAGCACGCCTAAGCCGTATACGTTGCGCGCTTTCCTTATATTGCTGAGCACGAGTGCAACGGTAGGTTACACATTAGCAGCACTTCGCATCAAACATTTCTATTGCAAAATCCTCAAGAATATACAACCTCGACCAATTTTTTGTGCTCTATCAGGTGTGCCTCCCATATCGAAAGCACGAGAGATCTGAACAATCGCACGTAAGCCGTAGATCTCTTGACCACAAAGCTTGTCGACGAGCTTGGCAGGCAAGTCAGGCACTTGATACTTCAAGCCGAGATCAGCAGTAACCTAAACGCCCTCGTCGCGTGTAATGATATCGGTAAATTAATGAAAGTAAGTTAGCCTGTTGCAAAAAGCTACATGTTTATAAACAATAACCATAATGTTCTGGTGCTTTAGCGATTACATTTTACAATAGCTATTAGTGGGCAAGTCAACGTCTGTGCTTTATCCATCATTAGGATCGATACTTATATTTCGTTGATTCCATTCTCCGTAAAATCAGCATCGCATATAGTGAACGCCTGTCTGAAGCAATTTCCGGCCACCGATAAACCCTTGCCGCACCAAAAGCCCTGTTGTTCTTTCATATTCAACAAAGTGGACATGCTGTATGTAGGCAGTACGAATGAATACACTTGATCTATTCAAAATACAGGCACTGTACAGGTTTATTGTCATCTGACTTCTTCGAGGCAGTTGAGCATAATCTGTACAACCGCGTGCAATTAATATACTTTAATATATTATATTTTTCTTACGTTGTATATTGTGTAGAAATTGCTTATCATTGTCACACACACAGTGCAAAAGCACTGTCACTAATATTATGTCAAATGTGTTAGCGACCTAGATACAAACTGCTCAAATATGACTGACGTATATTGTAATCTCGAAGTGTGTATGCATATATTACACGTACACGTTTGTGTGACCATTATCACGGCAGAACAACCCGTTTTAAACGAGTCATCAAAATAATAATAATAATAATAAATTGATTAGTTGAGTTTTTACTGGTGGTTTATGAATGACCTGCGACAAGATGGCTCGTGATGACTAATGTGACAAAGCAGTAACAACAGCGCCATGAAAAAATAATTTGTTTTTTTCTATTAAGCACTTATTGCTGTCGCTGCCATGCTTATTCGTTTTAGCTAGTGACAACAGATATTAAAACGCCGAAAGTATTACTAATAATAACAGTATTGCCAACAATATTAAGTAACAGTAATAAAAATGCTTAGTTAGAACTAGATCTAGTCATTGGTAGGTACTCAACAAAAAATATTGCACCTAAAACGGCGTTTGCCCCGCGGAAGCTGCCGAGGTACTACGCCATTCGAAACTCGTGAGTGGTTAAGAACCAAACTAAACGCGTTTCTGTGGTTCTCCCTACGTGCCCGTGTGCTCTTTCGAGGGCGGCTTGACTATATATATGCTCGCCACACCCGGCGATAAACAAATATCTACCTGCAAGGTAGTAATGTTTTGGTCTAGCTCCATACAACGACCTGTTCGATGAATCTTCTGTGAACCTTAGACAGGTCGATATCATATGGAAAATAGTTGGGGTGGATCGTGGTAGAATGAAATCCTAGCATCTCGATCGGGTGCCGATTAACTTTTGCCAACCTGAAAAGCAAACGTCCCACATAGAATGCATGTTTTATATGTATATATATATATATATATATATATATAGTATCCAAATATTTTCAAACCATTGCTTCGTTACAGTTAACAACAGAATTTTACATCTGCGGCTGACCTCTCAACCTCCGTGCCTATGCGACTTCCCTTAGCATAGTAGCGGCTGCCGTTATTTTAAGGGGCGTGGGAAAGGCGGAATCCGCCCACTTGTCCTTAATTTTTGGTTGCCCAGACATGCTTCACTTCATTTTTACTTTTCACTAGATCCACGCTTTCTCATACTGGACTCATACAGGCTTTCGCCAGCAGAAGAATGTACCATCAGGTAACCCTTAAGGGGATCTCACAAAAATCTACTAAGAAGAACGAGTCCCACCCAAGCCGGATTCTATCCCACGTGGGTTTCCTTATAATTGTGTGTAGTTTTTTTAATTATTACTTTAACAGATTTTACAAAGGTCAAGAAAAATCGCTTCTAAGGAGCATATGTCAGGTCGAGATCAAACCGCGACCATTAGTGCCGGTTATCTCGTTAACTCTACCTCGTCGACAAAATAAATATGCGTTAGTCACCCAAGTCGCGACCTTGCATACATTAGCCCAAATTTCTCCAATCGTACGTTTGTTACGGCTTACTAGCGAAACTCTCTTGGTGATGAAGGTCGTATGTGTCATATATATGTATATATATATATATATATATATATATATATATATATATATATATACTCGTATATATATATAAACTGCAAAAGTATTTTCTCAGGTACATTAGTACAGAACTAATTTCCGGCACGTTCAAATTTATCTGGGAGTAAATTGGCGCGAGCGACGTCACTTTGATAAATTGTAAAAAACACAGCTCAGTACAGGCACATATGTATTTCTTTGATTCTACGTATAATTGTGTGTATACATCAAGCAGAAAATGAGCTTCTTGGCCCTGACTACGCGTAACCACACAGTGCGGAAGTAGATGAGCACACATTGTGGAGGCAAACGAGAAAATAGTCATCACTATTACCGCTACAACGTGTTGAATGAGGACGGGCAATCGAGAAGAGTGCGTATCGTGGAAGAAAGTGGTTCGCCCGTACTTACAAAATCTCATTGGACTTACAAGAGGATCTCTATAAACTAGCACTGCCCGGTTTCGAAGAGGAGCAGACTACAGGCTCAGGTGGGCAAACTATTATATCGGAACAACAAATTATTATTGGATCGGAAGAGACACTCAAGCAAGAAAGCTCTAGTGTCGACAATTTTACTTGAAAGCCTATTTTTTGCACGCACCTTATTCTTATTACAAGTTTTCCCTGTGTGAAGTTTATTAAGTCACTGTTCTACTTTTGCTTGGATGAACTGTTTGAAAAACTGAGACTGGCTGTTTGTTGCCATAACAATTCGCAAAAATTGTACTTTGTGTTGTATCGTACACATACCCTGTGCCGGTGATCGCGTCGAGAAATCGAAGATATGACGGCCGAATGTTGTGAGGCTCCATGATGGCGTTAAAGAGCATGACGGCGCACGCAAATGCATACATCAATTCCGTACCGAGCGGTACCCCGCGGCATCATCCCCATGTTAACAGCTCGCATATAGTAGCCCTACGAACAGTGATAATAACCGCAGCAAGTAATACAGCACAACTGTTACAAAACACGCTTAATTTGTAAATGTTATTACAAATTACATCATGAAGTAAACGTGTGAATAAACAATATCGTACATATATTAATGCTAGTTTAAAGCACAAACCTCAGCAGCCTTCCAGAAGAGGTAGAGAGACAAGCTTGTATTCCTCGAGACGGCAACCCATGCGCCAGCAAGCGCACCGGCTGCTGCGCGACTGACCCCCTCATTCGTTACGCGTGCGCTCCTCAGCATGCACCGGACGGCCCGAAACGTCAACACGGCCGCGCCGAGGAACGCTCCCTGACGCACAAACGCACCGTTTGTCAAGACGCTTCGAAGTACGAAGGGCAGAGATGAAGGAGCAGCGAAAACCGCGCGGGCCTTGCCTACCGAGGCAAGCGCACACCGGCCTAGGTAGCCAATGAAGAACGGCTTTACGAAACCGCGAAGTGCATACGCAACACATGATGACTCGGCGTGACGGCATCGCGATGACGTCGCGCCGATTGACGGCAGAAATTCGTCGCCGCCGACAAATAGCCTCAGTGCAGCCGAGATGGGGTCCCGGCCATTTCGTATGTCACTACAGACGGCAAAAGTAAACAACGAGACATTAGTCAAAGAAACATTCACTCATTTTTATAGTACCAACGGCAAAGATGGAAAATAAATGCAACAAACGTTCTTACTAGCGGGGCCCTTTTGCAGTTTTGCTGTGATTTGTATCCCACTGCAGCATCTGTATCAAAGCAACGCAGTGATAAACAGTATCGGTTATAGGAGACAAAGGTGTGCAAATGCGCGGTATGTTTGTGCCAGCTAGGCCTACCTGATCAAATATGAGTGTCCCGCAAGTCCCGCAGAGAACAGCAAGATATCTCCGAAGGGTACGACCGGAACCAACGCCCTATTCGCCAAAAAGTTGAACAGCACCTCCGAGCACTGCAGTACACATATAGAAGAGATCACAAGTTGGCTGGGAACGTTGATGTTGTTCCTCTCCCTAACACGCACATAATCTTCCACATACAAGAAGGCACGCCTATGAAACTGGTATGGTAAATAGCAAACGCGTCCTAACTACCTAAAACGAAGCGCTTCGAACTAGAACTATTACCGATGAAATGCAACATTGCCGTTTACTACAATCCTACTAAGCAACAGGCATTGCCATCACACAAAGATGGCGATATATTAGCGAACATCCTTATATACAAACTAACTAAACGCATATTCATAGAGGGCAAATAAAGCAGCACGTCTATATGTGTATATATCAATGGTAAGCTATGATTAAAATGTTTTGTAGAATTCTAAACAGGACATGTGACACGAACAGGAGTTAATATATATATATATATATATATATATATATATATATATAACAAGCTAGAAAGAAGGTAACTTACGATATTAAGCATGTAAAGTGAGAGCATGCGTCGCCTGGCAGGCCGTTCGAGCAATATCGCCAAAAATGAGGACACGAAGCCTGCCGTGAATGTGCTCTGCGGAAGGTAAAGCCGCCGTAGGCTATATCTGTATGCATCAAAAGAAACAAAACCAAAAATAACGGAGGCATAGGCAAATAAGAAACAAACCCAATCGAACACACTTAGTACTTGTTAGCGCGCATTGCAGACTATAATCCATTTTTCCTACGTTTTACAATTATTAGAGGAGGACGTTAGGACGCAAGGGAACGAGAAAGAGAGCGAAATTAACCGGGCCTGTGTTCAACACAAATATCATTGTATAGTAAGTGTTATCGAGAAAAAGATGTCACAGTCACCGGGACAACATCAGACACTAGCAACGTTACACAGCGTGAGAAAAGCATCCATACTAGCCCTTCTCTAAAACGCCAATATGGTTTATGTATATATACTACTATTCCCTCTCATCAGCAGATATCTGCCAAGTTAAGTCAGAAGTGGGCTTGTTGTGAAGAAAGCGCTAAATGCGATATGCAATTTATATTTCACACAGTAGTTTTGTATATACATATATAGCTCGGAGAAAATCGAAGGCACGTATCATAGAGAAATCGTGAATTCGGTCGCAAGGAAAGCGCCGTTCACTTCGGCATTATTAACAGTTAAGGCTATTATATATACCATATACCATATTAAACTAAAAACTCATAATGTGCATACTAGTCTGAGAGATTTAGCCACTAATGTACGACTTCGTGTGCCTATATCATCTAACTAGATGCTAAAGACTAAAACGCAGTGTGATCTACATTTTAATCTATTTGAAACGGGTTTATAGTTCGTGTATTCCAATAACGTGCTCTCACTGGCATTTTACTTAAAATATCTGCGTCTATTGAGTTTAAATCTAGTGAAGTTTGTGTCTCGCCTAACGCCAATTCTGAAACAGACCTGAACGCGCAAATGAGGAAGAGAAAGAAGAAGACATTGTAGCTGAGAAATATGCTTGACTGTACGGTCGAAGCTATAGTCTGCCCGAACGCCTTCAGGGACACTTTCCTTGAAATGCCCAGCTGAGCAAACTGAAAAAGCAACAGCAGACGAACCTTGATGTTGTCGTTAAACGTTTTTTTAAAATATTATTACTGGTAACATTGTGAGAATCAAACGTGCACATCAGGTGTCTGATCCACCACGTATAAGTACTGTTTGTAATCGTCTCAGTATAATAACAGCATATTGTAGCCATGTATATATATATATATATATGGCTAAGTATATATATATAGCTATGTATGTATATATATATATATATATATATATATATATATATATATATATATATAACTGCATCCCTTAATAAGATTAAATGCTATGCAGCAGACAGAGGACGTTTAACTCGCTTTTTGGGTGTAACAGAAGCGAACAGGTGTATATCTAGTCTACATGATGCATGCCATGAAAACCCAAGTTATTTAGCTAGTAAAATTTACAAGTTTACAGCTACTTTCACGCCCGTAACGCGGAGAGGGCACTTACGAGGTACAGCAGCGAGTAGATCTTGAGAGATTCTTGGAGACACGATGTGAAGAGGTAGGCCCAGGCGTGCGGGCAACTATGCGTCCACGGATGAGCAATCTCGTAGCAGTTGTACGGGAGCGAAACGCCAAACTTCGACAGTGTCCCCATTGCACCTATAAGCCAATGAATACACACCTGTATCATGGGTGTGTCATACTCGTTGCCGTAAAATTACCTTCTGAAGATTACACATTCTAGAAAGATTTACTTCCTCACGTTGCACACGTCCGATACGCGTTTAGATTGCTTTAAAGTACATACATATATATATATATATATATATATATATATATACACGTATCAGTATTATTACGTGGTACATTTATATATACATATATGTGTAGACACAAGTCATTACATTTCAAGTTAAAGAAAAAAATTTCAAGCATAAGACGTGACAAAACAACTTCTACAACTACTCTATCACATAAAAACATTTATAAATGACGCTTCTAGCTCGTGTCAGAAGCAGAACAGAAACAGAAAATTTGAAGTGAGCCTGTAGACGCTTGTCGGAGGCTTGCAGAAAAACGATTTCTGTGTCACGATTAATCTTTTTCACGCCTCTACAATCGCAGTGGCAAAATCGCACGATTCTGCTTTCGCATTGCTACCTTACTCTCCTCTAATAAAGAAACGACTACGTGATTGAACATCCCTGAACATCCCTTACTGGCACCGCCACTTCTGCCTCACAATTATGTAATACCACTTTTAAAGTATTCATTAAAAAAAAACCTGATTTCTAGGAAAATTTGTACAAAAGTCTAGTCGTATTCAAATTTCTTTACTGCGGCTAGGTTTGGGCTCCCTATTTGAAAAAAAAAAGTTATAAATGCCACTAAGAGGGCACAGGCAGAATTTATCAGACGAGCGTCAAAAAGATGTAAGATAAATGACCTATCGCTGTATAAAAAGTTGTGCTGTCTTGGGACTGGCCAGACCAGTCCCAAGTCCCAGTACCAAATATGTCGGTACTGGACTACGAAGTGGAGTACATGTTAGTTCTCTGGAGGTTGCGGAGTTTGCGCACTCAGTGAAGATAAACAACACATCCTCGTGAAAAGTTCCACTAAGTCTGCGAAATCAGCACACCTGATGTATATTACACCTATATTCAGATGTTAAATATTTTGATAAACGAAGTGTTTACTTAGGCATATATGACCCTTGAATAACTATGCTTTTGACCTGACTTGACTACATGAAATTGGCGGCGACCCTAGCATTGTACCAAGTTCGATTCCGGCGCGACACATACCATTTCAAAACGATCTTTATTAAGAATTGCATATTTGATTTGGCGAAAAAGTGCACAGACCGTCGATGCATCTGGCAGCTTGCTGCGTGAGATTCAGCGAACGTCTGTGAGCAGAACCAGCAACGATACTGACCGCCAACCTGGGGAAATCTTTGGATCGAACACGCCAAGTGATGGCAGCCATGCACAATATACCTTGTATACATATGTCGGCCAGTGCATGCTATCCCATTACAAAGCTCCTTGGCGAGGATCTACACATCTACCTACGCTATCTCTGTGGAGGTATCAGTCACTTTCCCTGCCACTCCAACAAAGATTGCCGAAATCGTCCTATAATAGGTGACCTAAGCCTGGCTCTGATTGTTTCCACTGCCGGACCGCAACCTACCAGGAGGTACACAAAGGTGTTTTTTGCCGTCGATTTGCATAGTTAGGACCACATTATAGTATATATATATATATATATATATATAGCCGCAGACAAGCGACCAGTGGGGGGGCATTGGAATACTCAACAAGAAGACAACGTCTGCTTATACTCAGTATCATTATATATATATATATATATATATATATATATATATATATAACTGTTTGCATTTCAATGGTCTTTTCAACGTAACCATACTTTTATCCGCGCTTTCGCAGTGTTCAGCAATCTTTTAGCAAGAACTTTAAACATTTTGCAGGTACGCGGCTGAAACCACCCAGCCTCGACCCCTACGCAATTCCTATACTCGGACAATTGGCAGTGCGTATGTGGCCAAATTCGAAATCACGCTGGCCTACTGTTTATGATTGCTGCCATGACAAGCTAGCTTACCACATGAATCTCCGAGTAGAGGAGGACACTTGCACGCACGCATCAACTGTATACTAAATGCATAATCTGCGGAATGATAAATGCATGATCAGCTCAATGCTAAAATATGCACACAGCTGGATGACAATCGCCTCGGTAGGTTTCGGCAGTCACACGAAGCAAAATGGAAGCGCGAAGTGAGACAACCAGAGGGCCGTCTGCTCCGAGAAAACCTTCAGTGGGAAAAACTTATCTTGTGGCTCCGACTCAGTAAGCTTGGCAGGATGGAACGTGCGTTCTGGGGCTGGCAGCGCGGCAGACCAATGCCAGGACACTCACGCGGTCAGGTCACGTTGACAAATTAACTGAACGCTGGCACGTCGGCATCTCAGATGCTTATTTGAAACACGTTCTCGATGAAGTGACACTTTCGGCAGCGAAACAAGTCTTCTCTAGAGAGCGGGAAGTAATGGTCCCGGCCATAATCTGATCTAGGTTTCTTGACCGACTCGAATAACGCAATTTAATGCCCAGTCACCGTCGAATGTTGAGAGGTAAAGAAAATCTCAACAGCGTTGGTTTCAGAGTGGTTTCAGAGATCCTTCACTTAGTAGGGAGCAATGCTAACACCACGACCTAAGCTCATGCCACCTCATAGTCAATAATTTTCCTGAACTAACACTAAATAATAAAATTACAATGTCGTATGTTGTACTCATATTAAAATAAACTATTATTATAAAGTAATTAGAGCGTTTATTTCATTTACTGAAGTAAAATAACTATCAAATTATACTTCAGGTACGTTCAGTACGAATAGGTTCTGACTGCACTAAAACATGCTGGCAATACACAATTCTAGTTTAAGAATGCAATATTCAGGCAAGCTGCCAATCGATGTCCAACTGTTTGGACAAATCGAGTCAAATTCTAGAGCTCTAGAAACTCTCTCTCTCTCTTTCTCTATAGAGCTGTACAAATTAGCTGCAAAGTAGCAAGCTGCCTTCATAGAATGCGACTCCTCCTCGGTTGTCGAGGTATGGACGCGCTTGAATAAATAATTCATATAACGTCAATGAAGCTGTAGCTACTATACGTGTAGTAGACCCTCGTGGCTCATTTGAAATACCTCCAGAAATTCAACGTGACCGAGTGTCTCTCTCACGTCCGACGGACAAGACGGCACCATTTTCCTCTAATTTAAACGTTTTGTTTGGGCTCTATACTGCATGCGGCACTAAAAACCAGAAAACGTTCTTTCAAACCTAGCTGCGAGAAAATGATGTTCCATCATAGTTCTGTCCCAACGACAAAAACGTAAGGCAAAATTGGCTTTCAGTAACTTAGTACCAAGTTATTTACACAATTTTCTACTGTACCGGTAATGACAAACATGAAATATGTGGATATGTTTCCACCTGTTTTCATATATATATATATATATATATATATATATATATACATATATATATATATATACATATGCACAAACATATACCATGTCTGACACTAGCGGCACAGTAGCACAGTTAGATAATTAGGTGCAAACTGCGGCTAATACGTTAGTGAAACCACCCAATGTAACGCATGGTATACGGGCAACTGGGCTGTGACACAAATTATTATCAACCGAGCTACCAACGAACAACGTAACCCCCATCTAGCTCCTGTACAAACCAGCAAAACGTATTTCTTTCCGTTTCTATTTCCTCCTGCCTCCCGACAAGGCTATGGTTGTTGATGTCGATGTTGCGGTTGTCGCAGCCACCAACATGGGCGCTGTTAACAGTACATGTACTTTTTAAATATAATATATTATAATACTGTTTCACAGAATAAGTTTCTACCGTCGCTTGATACCAATAACTACTACTACTACAGATAGATGCCGGAGGCGTGTGTGGAGCAAAGTCGCCAGTAGTTATGGAGGTAGGTGTTGGGGCAGCTAACTAATTATCTGTGATTGTAGGTGTTTACTATGTTTCCTGCTGTTGCAGGTGTTCGATAGACAACTGTTGTCTTGCAGCCAGCGAATTTTGGTATCTGGATGAAAGTGATATAAACATACAACCATGTTGCAATATATTGTAAATAGGTGAAAATGGCATATATAAATTCTACATTGTTATCTCATAAAAGAGGCTCCGAACAAGCTATATGCTTAGTGGAGCTTGAAATTGATGTGTGCAATTATCTGACAAAAAATGTCAATAAACAAACAGTTGAACAGTTGCATTATGTTTGTCGACAAAACAGCTAACTCGGCACCACATTAACGACTGTATGACGGGCGGAGCTGCAGTAGTTGCAACAACAATACCAGCGATAACAGAAGCAATAACAAAGGCGACAATTAAAACAACAGCAATAATAGTCAGTGCTTGCTAATTCTCATGATAACTGTTGCATTACTATGCACTCATGTTTGGTGTCAACGGGACGCAACGTAACACGCGCCGTATTGTGGTGTGTTGTCCGTGTCGATGACAAAAAATATGCGGCAGAATGACGAGAAAGCATTATCGCAAAAACAGCACCAACAACAACGACAACTATAACAACAACAACAACAACAATAAGCATAAGAGCATTATTCGAGCAAGTATAACATCTACTGAATTAAAACACGTTAACAATTAAATTTTTAACGAGGTTGTCTTTCTTCTAGTCCATATAACTACAACAACTATTACTATATCTACTAAAGTTTTCGGGCTGACCCTCAGCCAAAATTTAACGTCCACGGAACTGTTTTTCACAATGTTTTATAGACGGATTTACTAACTTCTAGTTACTACTTCTTACTACTACTACTACTACTACTACTACTACGACAATTCAACAAGTAGAGCTTTTGTAGCACAGCTGTTGTTTATGTCAAGCTGCCGGTTTGAAGACACCTCGGTCAACGGCAGGCGGCAGGAGTGAGATTTGGCCACCTGATGATCGCTAATCGACCGCAGACGATCGCTCGTTCGTAAACAGAACAGCTCGACAAGAGAGCCGCGAACGGACGCCGGGAAACCTCAACTCCACAACAACAACATCTACAACAACGACAACGACAATAACAACAACAATAACGATATACACACGACACCAGCGTTAGCCGCATGAGGCTGCTGATTAATTTTGACATTCATTTGACTGCGGCTCACACCGCGGTTGCTGTTGCTGTTGTTGTTGTTGTGGTTGTCGTCGTCGATGTTGTTGCCGATTGGTGGAGATAATCATAATACTGATAATATGAATACGAATGATTATAATAAATAGATCGACGCGCGCTCTCGAGACGGCCTCTGTTTTTTAATACAACTCGCTTGCCTGACGGACGGTTGACAGTCGTTACACCCACACATACACGAACCACACGCATCAAACGAATATGTATTTCAACATATTCAACAAACGCACGCAAACCACACAGATGTTGGTGATGGTGATGCTGACCAGGATGACGATGATGATGCTGATAAAGATGAAAGCGCTTACACGTATGTGGTACACGAATGCGGTACACATGTATCCATTCGGCACAGTTCGGCGTTAACCAAGTTAATTAACCAAGCACAGCCATGCATCCGTCGTCGTCGCCGTCAACCACCAGACTCAACTGCCACCACCACCATCACCACCAGTTCACATCGACAATTCGACAACTGGCAGCATCAGCTGCCAAATGGTTTAACCTCATCATCAGCATGTCATCATCCATTCATTCATCAGCAGCAGCAACAACAACCACCAACCAGCATGTCAGCATCATCACTATCATTATCATCATCACCATGATACGAGAATTGCCAGCAGGCTGCTGCTTACCCGACACCGCTACCTACAAGGTTTTTATATGTTTTACGTTTTTTTTTCTCTAAAAGACAGGGAAAAACGCATTACCAGCTGCGACTTACGCTGCTGTGTGACTGGTCAATCAGTGACGATCGAACTCACTGCAAGACTTCACTGCAGCAAGGCTTTACCGATGAAAGCTCCGGATCCAGTCGACCGTGTCAAAAACCTCGGCAAAGCTGCCTACTACTCTCTTAAGCATCGCCTTCGCTCCAGACGTTGCAGGCTTTCGCGGTAGAGCGAGTAGACAATGGGTAGTCAGCGTCTGCCTTCCTGCTTACCTGTTGATTTATGGCCGTTGCCAGCTCGTTAGATGCTGGCAATGTTCGCTGCTCCAGAGAGTCGTCGTTGTCGTTGTGGTCGTCGTCGTGGTGGTACTCGTGGTTTGTCTATCTATAGGTTTTGTATCTGTTTAGGGGAGCCGTCCGTTTGTCCGTCTAGTTGTTAGTAAGTAGTCTCCCTCAGACTCTACTCGTAATTATGGTCGTCACGATAATGATACTAGTCATCATCATCATCCTCATAATATACATTTTAAGTTAATAACAATAGTGATAATATTAATAATAAAAATATTAATGATAATGATGATAAAGTCAATGAAGAAGCCATTTCGTAGCTTGCTACCCCGCACGACCAATGATAGCAGCATACATTGTATTGCATTGCAATACGGACGCCTCTGCCGGCGCTACCGCCGCCGCCGCTGGGTGAGAGCAAACAGCGGCGAGGAGGCCGCCGAATCAGCTGAATGGAGAGAGGTCACGTGACCACCGCCGCCGCCGCCGCCGCCGACGACGAAGGGAAGCGCGGCATGATTTGATTACAAATATTGCTACCACCCGGTGCTCGATGATGATGATGGTGATAATCATGATGATCATGATGGTGATGATGATAATCATGATGGTGATGATGATGACGATGATACGGTGTGACATATGACATTCTGTGGTAGTGACTCAGGCAGACTCGTATACATACTCCGTCCTTACCCGCTATCGTTCCTATAGCGGCTATAGTTAACCTAGGGCTACGGACGGTGGAGTAGACGCTTACTACTACTACTACTACTATCACGAAAGGTTTCGGGTTAACCCCCCTCAGCCGAGATCTAACGTCCACGGGACTGCGTTTCGCATTGCTTCGTAAGACGGACCCCCATAAATACGAATCGGTGCAACGGTGGGTCTCGAACCCGCGCACCTGCTATGTGTCTCCTCCGGTTGCGAGGCGCAGACGAATGCACCACGCCACCGGGCTCGACACTTCACTACTACTACTACTACTACTAAGTTTTCGGGCTGACCCTCAGCCAAGATTTAACGTCCACGGAACTGTTTTTCACATTGCCTCATAGACGGACCCCCATAAATACAAATGTGCAACGGTGGGGTTCGAACCCGCGCACCTATGTGTCTCCTCCGGTTTCGAGGCGGAGACGCAATCCACCACGCCACCGGGCTCGACACTACTACTACTACTACTATCATCACTACTACTGCTACTACCAGAGGAAAGCCGGCCGATAGCAGGAAGGGTATACACGACACGACAAAAAGAGCGTACAGGGACTCCACACATCAATCATTGCTTGTCGACGACACACTTCGACCGTGTTCCAATCGCTTGCCAGCCAGCTAGGATAGGCGAACGCATGAACAGACGAAAGGGCAGGCGAATGGCTGGCTATCTACGAGCCCATTCGCCGTCGTTCCTAAAGCGGCAGTTAACTTAGAGCTACGGACGGTGGAGTGGACGCTTGATTTCAATACTACTACGACTACTACTACTACTTTTTTGTTATTGAATATAGGTTACAACCATTCCAGTAGTCATCGGAACTACTTTCGTTTTACTTCGCTGAAAATGGAGGTTCTTCTTTCTATGCACTCCGTTGAAAATTGCTCCCTTTTAGTGTCAGTATTCGACCGCCGTTCCATCTCGTCCGTCGTCTCCCCTCATCCTTTCAGCTCGTTGTCTCGTTTCCAGTTCGTTGTTACCTTCTCATTATACTACCTTAAACAAATCGGATGCCCTGCTCCCATTTCAATTCGGCCTCGTCCAGCATAGCGGTGACTAAGTCTGTCACCGCCATGTCTGGAGAAGCCATTCTTCACTACTGAAAAAGCCATTCTCCACTACTACTGCTACTAGAGGAAGAATAAGAAAAAGAAGGGACTTTGGTACTTTGATGCCTCGTGCGTCGACGCGGCTACCACCTCTGCCAGCCGATGCTAAGCAGGCGACGAGGCCTATAGAGGCAAAGAGAAGGCAAACCCAAAGGGGAGGACAAGACGCTCGCCTGAAGGGGGGGGGGGGGGTGGAGAGCATTGTTCCTGTCGAGTTAGTTGAACCTCCACTACCGTAACAGCGAATAGAGAACTGTGGTAAGTGGCAGGGGTAAGTGACACCAACAACAACAATCGAAAGGAAACAACAAGAGCGACGTTCTGACAACCGATAACTACTGGGGAAGAGGTGGCAGCGCTCAAACATTTGTATATGTTTATCTCGAAAAGGAGAGAGGGCGGGGTGGAGGAGAAAGAGTTGCATTGTTGGTGCTGACTGCAAACGAACGAACGTACGACAAAAAGTGTCACAACACGCGAGTGTTAAGACGATACAAATCAACGCGGGAGGCGGGGGGACAAGGATATGGGCGGCGTGTATTGTGGACTCGCCTCAAACTCGCTTCATGCGAGCACAAAGGCACGATATGCGGCGGTCGTTTTTGACACTGGAGCTGACTCAAGCCGGTGAGGACAAGATGCTGCCAAAGTAGTGACGATTGGTGGTCACAGAGTACATGCCTTGAGTGATGATAAGAAATGACGACCGCCGACTACAACAGCAGAGAACCACATAATCATTGACAGCATTATTTGTTCAAGGAAAGAACGATCATTCAGTTATATATATATATATATATATATATATATATATATATATATATATATATATATTGTAATCAATCATCGCCATGATAATTGGGTTCCTGTGAACGTGTGCACCTTTACGAAGGGCCCAATGTAGGGATATATATATATATATATTATATATAACATGTACTAGACAGATCGTCTTTGTTTTTCCTGGAAGGTTTCGGAAATGAATGATGCACACTCGTCACTAGCAGCGCCAGTGTGTGGACTAGAGTACTGTATGTGAAACTCATAAACCCACTAAACCCGGATTTATCGTCACCCTCCTACGCTCAGTAACACTTGGCATTTCGTCAAAGCAATGCGACAGGCGTAGTCTCCCTGGCCAGTCTCCTTGATTCAGCTACGTTTCCGCCTATCATTCTGAATATAGGTTGAGTGTAGGTTATTGACTATAGAATAGATAGACTAGCATAAAAAAGAAAACACATTTTAGGAGATTTGTTTTCCTTCTAGACCATCAACCTCCCCGTCGTACCCCCTTTCCGGGTTTGAATCGCCACGAGGCATAACTTCAATGCGCCTGGGCGAGGGCCTGTCATGTTGGTATATTTAGAAGAGATATTTAGAAGAAGGCATTCACTTTCTCTCGCTGTTGTTGATTTTGCTCCGTCGATGCTTTTCGCGTAACGAGAGATCGATGCCGATTGAGGACGACCGGCGACGGCGATGAGGAAAGCGCGCCAACAATCATCGCCGCAATAATACTTTGGCGGCCCAGCAATATCTACACCAGCAGCGGCAGTCCGAAATGGCTGCATAGCTGATCAACGACGAGCTACTGTCGAGATGGGATACTAATATGATTTTTTTGGAACAAGGGTTTATTATTATTATCATTATGTACACGTATCAAAATTAAACTAGTAATGATGAACCTGGCATAAACGTTCATACCACACAATTGTAATAGCTGAATGATAATAATAATAAATAATAATATTAATAATTAATATAATAACATTAGCGAACATTAATACATCATCGCCGCCACCACCACCACCACCACCCTTATCATCTTAATGTGGCTTTGTTTGGCATTCAACTTCTTTTCGACAGATTCGTTGCTGACAAATGGCAAAGTCAGTCGTAAGTATATAAGTGTATGTCGAGTCTAATAGTTCCACAGACAGGCAAATGGACGGACGGCCGGACGGACAAACAAACGAAAAGAACATAAAGAAAACAAAATAAATGAAATAAATCAGAGTGATTGACTGACTGACTGGCTGAGAGACAGAGAAACAGTCTGTCACAAACAAACAAACAAGGAAGGAAGGAAAGAAGCGCAGCAAGAAGGGGACCGAGGGACAACAAGAGCAGAAAGGGCGCGATTCTCGATGTCGTCGGTGAGTGTGACCGGCGAGCGTTTATTTGCTCAACGAAATTTAGGCAACGACTCCGTCGACATCTCACGTTCCTCCTCTCCAGTCGCAGGACGCGTCGCCGCGGCTCGCTTGCGGCGCCCACGACGATGGCTATGGCTGCTACATGGGTCTGTCCATCGCATCGTAGCCCCGCTACCACCGCCAGAGTATCTTTCCATCTATTTTTCTAACTATCTCTCGCAGCTCGCACACGCTCGCTTCCTCTGTTGTTTGTTGCTGGCTGACGGCTGGCTTAGGGTTGTTGTTAGCGGGGCAGCTGCAGCTGCTGCTGCTGCAGCTGCGGCTTCTATCTAACTTCCAAACAAAACAATGATGCATGCATGCATGCCTGCCTGCCTGCCCGCCCTCCGCGACATCATCTAGATCCAGCGAGTTGTTGCAGCAGCAGCAGCAGCACCGCCACTGCCGCCTGTCACGTTGTTGGCTGCCTGCTAACTACCTAGAGAGAAAAACTGGATAAAAAAGAAGAAGAAGAAGAAATATTATTCTAAAAGTTTGTTATTTGTTGTTGATATCATGTTAGACGCCACAGTATAAGAACGACGACGACGACGACGATGAGGACAGTGTATGCTGCTGTTATGTGAGATCAGCAGACAAACAAAAATTGACGGTTCATATTGTCGTCGTCGTCGTCGTCATCGTCGTACAACAGCAACGATACAACCGACGACGCTACCACGCCGTCCTCATTGTTGTTATCGTTGTCGCCAACATTTGTTTATCATTGATTTTATCAGGATCATGATAAGGCTGAAGGCATGACGACATGACTGATAGCTAACGTTACATCAGCAGTAATTAATAGCGAAATGGCGAAATGTATTGATGTTATTGTTCTTCTTCTTGCTGACGAACTAATACTCGAATTTGCGGAATGTTTCGAATTGAGATTTAAGATATGATGATAATGGTGATGATGATGATAATAATAGTGATGATGATGATGATGAGGACGACGACGCCGCCGCCACCACCACCGACGACGCCGCCGCCGCCGCCATCATCGCAGCGGGCGGCGGTAACAGCGCCGCCAGTTTAGCGGCGGCGGAGTGATATCACTCGGCCACCGCTCCCGCCGCCACCGCCGCCGCCGCCGACAACAACTTAATGATGAAAGGAGCAGCCAGCCGCATTAGTGGCAGCGTTGTACGCCATCGTCGTACGTCGTACTATTACGATCTTTTTGACAATAACGACGACAATAACAACAACAACAACACGCTAACTCAACTAGTAGAGGCATAATAGCACACAGCAATAAAATCATCAGCAACAACAACGTCAGCATCATCATCAACAGCAGCAGCAACAACAACAAGAAGAACACCATTAGCTACTAAGCCATAGCAGCAGCAGCAGCAGTAGTAGAAGTGGTAGTGGGATTTTGGAGAGCGAGCGGCAAACGGCGAGAAGAAGCTTCAAGCAGCAGCGGGAGCATCAACAACAACAACAGCAGCGGGAGCGGCAGCATCAGTGCCGCCACTGTCGCCGCCGCCAGAAGCAGCAGCAGCAGCAGCGTCAGGAGCAGTCGTCGTCGTCGTTGTGGTTCATTGTGGTTGTCGTATTGTGTCGTCAGTTGTTGTTAGTGTTGGCTGTTGATGGAAGCTGTTGCAGTTGGAGCGGTGGAGTTGGTGTTGGCGCCCACTGACGACAAGGAACACACCGAACAACAACAACAACAAGAAGAATAGTAACAACAATAAGAGTAAGCAAGCATCATCAGTGGTGGTGGTGTGTTATTGTTGTTGTTGTTGCTGCTACTGCTGCAGTTTCTTCTTCTTCGTCTTCTGGTGTTGTTTTTGCTGCTCCTGCTGTTGTTGTTGTTGTTTCGGCGGCAACGGCCGGCATACATACAGACAGACCGACAGTATCGTGTTGTTGTCTATAGTAGTAGTGGTGGTGGTGGTGTTGATCGTTGAAGTCGTTCGTGCTGGTTGTTCTTGTCGTTGTGCCGATACTGTCGTGTTTCTTCGTACAGGCGTGCGTTTAGTGTTTATTGTTGTCGTCGCCGTCGGAATTGACGACGACGACAACAACCAGCCAGCAACTACGACAATCATTGGAATCGCTTTTGGACTACTACTACAACAACAACTCTTTCGGACGACGGAAGCGAATCTCAAATGTGAGTGACGAGCGATGATGAGAACAACGCTCATTACGCGGCTACAGTCTACGAATTCTATCGTCAAAGATGCATATCGAATGCGTACCTGTGTGTGTGGCCGTCCGTCCGGTCGTGTGTATATATGCGTATCTGTATAAAACTATAGTCGAATCACAACAAAAGCTAGCCACAGCTTGTCGCGGTCTACGGCATCGTGCTCTCATTTGGCGGACTTTTGCGACTAGCTCAAACCGCGGTTTGAAGAAACCGATGATGAAGAAGGAGGAGGCGTTTAGGCCGACAGTACCAGTTTGTGCTGCTTCTCATAATTAGCATTCATGATCATGGTGGTGATGGACGGAAGTGCCAATGAGCGCGGGAGTTGTGTATCATCCCCTCCCCCCCCCCCCCCTCCATAATTGATTTGCTTGATGAAGCTGGACATTGTTGGTACAATTTGTAGTTGTTAACGTGTGTGACGGGCTAGGGGTGGCGTCCGCGCTCACGGTATTATGTAAATGGGCAAGATCCAGAGAAGAATGGGGAGCGATATGGAAAATTGATCGCTGTCTTCTTAGACGGCGCGAGATGCGTAGTGAGAGAGCACTACTGTGAGATGCGTAGTCGAAACGAAGCCCCTACAAAGTGTCTGACTGTGACTGCTGCTGTTGCTACTGTTGTGATATTAATTGTGGTTCAATCATTTTCATCGTTGTTGTGGTCGTCGTCGTTTTCATCGTTATTATTGTCGTCGACGTCTTTGTTTTTATCGTTGTCGTCGACGTTTTCTGGCTAATATTCTTGTTATTGCTACCGTGGTCTGTGGTTACGTCTGGTTGTTGTTGTTGTTGTTGTTGTTGTTGTGGGTCTGCCACTGCTTCAGCAAAATAGCGGCTATTCGGCGGCATCACGACCAGTCTGTCTCCCCTAGTTTGGCGCTGCGCCGTAGCCGCTCGCTGTGGTGGCGGCGGCGGCGGCGAGGCTTACGCGGTTGTGGCGCTGGTCTCGGAACTCCCCCTCCCGGCTCTTTGTTCCCGCTGCTCCCACTGTATAGGGACGGGCAGTCAAACCTACAGACAGATTGATCGATATGATATGATCGATGATAATTCGGCATGAGGTTCGAACATCATCGAGCGAATTCAAGTACCAAACAGATGAATCAACAATGCAAGACGACGCGACCCACCAACCCAGCGACAGATAGACAGACAGACCGATATTCATTCATTACCTGATAACTACTGACTGACTGGCCGTCCGCCTGAATGACGACTGTTTAGTCATGACGCCACGCTCCCGATACATGAACGCATGCATGCAGGCGGCAGGCAGGCGGCAGGCCAACAGGCAGGCAGATAATACCATAATAGATAGGCAGAGGCGCCTCGAAGCCACCACATGCATCACGATGACGACGATTTCGCCTGTGGCGGCGGCGGCTATGGCGGCAGCGGCGGCGGGTGGCGGCGGCAGCAACAACGATCATGGCGGCGTCTGGCCCGCTGCCCGCCTGCTCCAGCGGTCGCGGCAACCGTGGCGGCAGCGGACAAGAAGAACTACAACAGGCAACAACAGTAGCTGCTGCTGCTGCTGTTGCCGCCCCCGTTGTTGAGCTCGTTGTTGTTGTTGTTGTGCTGGTTGTTGTTGTTGTTGTCAGTAGTGTTATTATTGTTGACGGCAGCGTCAGCGGCAACGGCGGGCAAATGACCGTTGTTTTTAGCGGTCTAACCGCGGTCCAAGCGGTCCCTCCCCCTGCCCCCGCCCCCGGCCCTCTACGCTATATTGCTGGGCCGCTGTCCAGATTGTGTTTGTTTACGTTTAAGTTCACGTAATTCGGTCGTTTTTTATTATTGCTGCTGCTGCTACTGCTGCCGTTGTTGTTATTGTTGTGTTTGTTTCTGGTGCTGTTATTCGCCGTAGTCTAGCCATCATCATCATCAGCAGCAGCAGCAGCAACAGTTAGCGTCATCAACATAATCATTATCAGCATGAGAATCATCATCTATATTGCTATCTACTCTGCATTGTCACTGTTGCTGTGGTCGTAAACATAAATCTCTATCGTTAGATCATCATCATCATCATCATCATCAATTACCATCATTATTATCATAATCATCATCGCCATGCTCGATAGCTTTAATTTTCATAATCAAAATCTACGGTTCTAGTAGATCCTGTAGCAACAGGCACGAGGGACGTGCGCGCCTTTCTAAAAAAAAACTGTCGCGTTTGTCGATGTCTGCGTTGTGCCTATTTCGCGCCACTGTCTTTTGTTGAAGTCGACGACGACGACGGTGTTCTGACTCTGGCTCCGTGAAGTTCCAGCTCTAGCTCCGACGGCCTCCCGTCGTGGTGCCCGCACCAGCGTTGCCTCAATTCGCTCGCCTAGCAGGAGCAGCAGCAGCAGCGTCATTTCACTTTCCTCTACCGTTTATCGCCGCGGGTTCTTGCTTTCGCGAGTCGAGTCGTATTTTCGTTCGTTTCGGGACAGCAGTGACAGTAACCAGTGGTCACAGAGCAGCATTGGCGTCCGTTAATCGCTGTAGTTCGTACCGTTGTAGTAGGTAATACAGCAGGGCCAGGCTGCAGGGTGTTGTGGCACCACGTGCATCGACGGATGGCAAGGAGTGGCGCCTGGAAGCTGTTATTCTGGCTGGGCACGCTCATGGCCATCAACATAGTTTTGTCGTCATCGGAGTAATACTCAGTCATGGTTTATGGCAGCATGCCGTCTAGTAATAATAATAGTTGTTTTGTTTAGTTTTTGCTGCTATAAAATGATGTATATACATGGTATATATATATATATATATATATATATATATATATATATATATATATATATATATATATATATGATGATATACATAGAGGCTTCGGGAAGCCATTAATGTGGGGCTACACATTGCTTAAGGAGGTTGTTTTACTTCGAGGCCGTCCTCCGTTGTCCCCCCCTACGGACTTTATTCGAAGCACCGTGAATCTCTTCGAATCGCAACAATCTTCAACGAGGCACAACGGGTCGCCGGACATGTGGAGACACCTACGGTTTTCCCAATAATCCTTGCGGCTGCGGCAGCAGTGGCGTGGCCGCTAACTGGCTCTCAGCAGCCGTATGGGGTATAATCTATCATTCTCAATGAGTATTGTTCGAAAGCAAAATTCGATCAACAACAACAACGGGGAGGATCGAACCGTCACCGACACCCCGGTAGATGACAACCCAACCACGACAAGCGCACTAGCCGCCACCCCCCACCCTCCAGACCACGCCGCCACAACGGGAGACTACTAAAGCTGTATTGCTTCCCACCCGATCTCATGCCCTAGAGTCGCGGACTTGTATCGCATTTGGCCTCTATTATCTTATTAATTAACAGAAGCAGCAGTCGTGTATTCGTGTTAGTTCTGGTAAAAGTAATAGCTATCCTGATGAGTCATATGATATTATAACTATGATTGATTTATAATAATAATAATGCTGGTGATGATGATTATTGTTTTGTCGACGGGGTTGAATGGCGAGGATGGCGGGCGACTTTGCCGGGAGCATAGGAGCATTGCGCGTTCGATCCAGACGCGACATTCGATGCGATGCGACCTTTCTGTTATGATAAGTGAAATTGGACGAAACGAAAAAGAATCATGATTATGGCGATGGCAGCAGTGGCGTGTAGAACAACTCGGGGTAACAGAGGATGCAAGGTGACAAACGAAGCTATGAACGACGTTGAATAACCGACCAATCAACCAATCGGCTGTAGTAACAGCAGCAGCAGCAGCAAAAATAGTAGCCGTGACACGAAAACACGAACAACATTTGCGACTTCGTTGACTATTCCAGCACCATTAGTTGTTAGCGTTGCTGGCGAAAACACGAACAACAACAGCAACGACGACGACGACGACACCAAACCGCGAATAGCTGGGGCGATGGCGGGAAACCCCACGACGACCAACCGCCAGACACACAGACAGACAGACAGACAAACACATACATAGGCAGATACTGAGCCACGGCTAACCAACCCCTCGTTAGCTTCGCCCCTTTGCAAAGGCCAAGGTCGTACATGGTCATAAGGCGACAAACACTTGCAACAACAACAACAACACTACTACTATCATCATCATCATCATCATCATAAACAACAAACAACAACTCTTCTGGCCCGAGAATGTGACCCATTTCGCTTGTCGGCGGTTGCTGTTTGTATCATAATTGTTCGTACTGTTGTTAACTATAATTTGGTTCGTAGTTCCTCGTGATATGGCTGGTTTTGCTGCTGCTGCTGCGTCGGGTGCTTTTCCAGTGGCTACTGGTTGAGGAGAATTGTTTTTATAATAATAATTAACAACGTGTCGCGTGTTGGTGTTATTTTGTTAGTATTTATTATTCTATTTATGAGCAGGATGACTAGAGGAAGGTAACAGTTGACGGGACAGCTTTTCTCACTTCTCGCCGTTGTCGACATCTGTTGACCACACTGTTTTTTTTTCATTTCAGTGGTTAGTAGATAACTAAAAGTGAAGTAAAATGAAACTAAGAAAGTAATATAGTTCCGATAGAAATTGTTAACGTCGAGTTCAGACCAGCTCAGCTTTCTTTTTGCTTCGACGTTTGTTTATATATCCTAACAGTTGCTTACTTATTCTCCTGTCCTCTTTCGTCATCATGACCTACAATTTGCCAATTGGTGGTGATTTTTTTATTATTGATACCGAAGTGCCGACGGGTACTGATTGCCTCAACCAGTATCCCCGGTACTTCGCAGCTGCTTCGGCTGCGGAAGTATGTGGTTCTATAGACGCACACGATTTACTAGGCGTACAAGTAGTAGACAAGAAAAAGCCGACGGCCAAATGAACTACCACAGCAAGAAAATAACACCTTTTCCTTTCGTGCCGCCCTTTCTCGTATTTTTGTGTGTGTGTGTGTTTGCGTGTGCTGAGTCTAGACTGGGTGAATTTGGCCTGTAGGGAGATACATACAGCTGCCATCTGCAACCAAACAACGACCCATCGACCGTCCAACCAAGCGTTGGCGAAAGCACCAACCACGAGGTGGCTATTGCTGTTGTTGATGGTGATGATGATTGTGATGCTGATGCTGATGATGGCATGTTGTCAGCAGTAGCTCTTCTGTTGATTCGGCTACAGGCTATACTTTTAATACCGCGCCGTCGAAGAGTTGGCGGCGTACGTAGAATCGAAACAAGCCTTTTGCCTCATGTACGTTGCGGTCCGTTCATCCGTTTTGCTTTCTCTTTCTCCCGCTGATTCTGTTTCCCTCGCGCGCACTTTTTTTCTTTCTGTCTGTCTTTTCACGTTCTGTCTCTCACTACCTCGCCGGAATCGAGGCCCGGTGGCGTAGTTGGGTGCATTTGTCTGCGCTTCGCGATCGGAGGAGACACATAGGAGGTGCGCGGGGTTTCGAGCCGCCCCACCGTTGCACATCGTTGTATTTGTGGGGGCCCGTCTATGAAGCGGATGCCGAAAGCAGTCCCACGGACGTTCAATCTGGCTGAGAGTCAGTCCAGAAAGTTTTTTTTTCGATACCTCGCCGGCGGTTTGTATGGGCTATCGTGGGGGTGTAGCATTTGTGCTGTGCTATCTGTCTGTACATCTCCTTGTGCTGCTTTACATAAGCATACAATTCGTATACATTGCGATGACACAACACAACAGCACCACAGCCACTATAGCTCTTCTCTCACACTTCGTCACGACACCCCCACATCATTTTCTGGCTGTTGCCGCTCGCCTCTTGTTTTGCTTTGTGGATAAGACATACGTACATACATACGTCCAGGCATGATGCCCATCCGCCTCTTTCTGATTCAGTTGGCAAGCTAGCCTGTCTTCCGTGGCGCCTTCCGTACACACCTCCATAACTGGTGGGTTCGTCAAAGGTGGCCGACGAAAGACACAATGCTATTATATATACTCGAGAGTTGCATAATAATAATAATAATAATTGACAGAAAGCAAACAGAGCAGGACGAACCTGGCTTAAGCGTTCATACCTTACAACTGTAATAACGTTCATACCTTACAACTGAATGATAATAAATAGTAGTAAAGTTTTCGGGCTGACCCTCAGCCAAGATTTAACGTCCACGGAACTGTTTTTCACATTGCTTCATAGACGGACCCCCATAAATACAAATGTGCAGCAGCGGTGGGGTTCGAACCCGCGCACCTATGTGTCTCCTCCGGTTGCGAGGCGGAGACTTAATCCACTACGCCGCCGAATAGTAGTAATAGTAGTAATAAATAGTAGTAATAATAATTCAAAGAGTTATTGTGTCACGTGTAGTCGATTAAGCTTGCCTACAAAGCAGGCCCCTTCCATATTACAGCCCATTGACCTAACGTACCGCTTCTAACTACTAGTGCCAGTGTTACCACACAGACCACAATCTAGCTGGCTGCAGTGGCACGAGTGGCATTCTTCTCATACTTGTGTGAGGCTGATATTTATAGCGGCGGTGGCGGTGGGAACAGTATGGACCACGTGGCGCGATGATTCAGCCCAGTATCTAGTAGAAGCTGCTTCTGTGCTGTGAATCTCGACCTTATCGCTATTACTGCTGCCCTGCTGTCATCTTTATGATGCTTATTTTGTTGTTCCTATGATTACTGTTGTTGTTGCTGTTGTTGCTATCATTGCTATCAACGCAGCATGGTTTCGACGTTGCTTCTGGCCAGCTGTTGCCGGTGGTGTGTAGATAGACAGTGTTAATTCTAGTCTACCGGAGAGAATTGAAAGATAGTGTTGCTGTGCGTATCGAACAGCGAGGATCGGACGAGACCTCTCATTTTGATGTAATCTGTGCGCCTACTGCAGAAGTCTTTAAAAAACGTGTGCTCTTTGATAAATCCAAAGTTGAGGCGTATCGATGATGAACGATGCGTCCTCTCCGAGTTTTTAAGTCGCGCGACCTTTTGGCAAGATCTGGGCTGGTGGATTACTCGGTCCGGCGTCGATACTCTTCAGCTCAGATGTTGCAGACTTGGAAATTTCTTAAACTGAAATTTAAGAACGCAGGGCGACGTTTTGTTATACCAGCCATGTCCGGATATTGAAATGCAAGGAACGCCATAACTGACCAAATGTAATAAAGGGGAAAGCGCTTATGTATATAACGAATATGCGGCGAATGAGCATCTGCTGATAATGAAGTGTTACAGGCTATGTGGTGCTGATGGATAATGAAGCTCGTCACAACGCTGTACCAGTCTGACTGAACGGTTAAGATTGATTTTTAATTAGTGAAAATGTTATCTTGTCGTCGACGATACTGTGCCTGCTAGTGCCTTGACAATTACGCTGATTACCTTTACGATAATTGGTATAATTGATTTAAGATTATTACTGTTGATAATAATAGTTTAGTAGTTACAATTACAACACAAAAGAGTGGTCCGACACTTTATAACTAACTCTAGTTGTTAGGGAGGTTCCAACGTTTCCTTACATGCAAGTATGCGATACCGACCAATATTGCATTTTCCTCAGAAACTACATACCTCCTGTGTTGATGTATTATAACGTATTATATTATAACGTATCTGTGCCAGGCCATTCGGCACACACACATTATTAATGCAATTTCGATTGCTAGTCTGATATGACTATTCATTTGCTTTTCTACGCGATTGTCGTCCTTTATTTATTACAATTATTGTTATTATGTGTAGAACAACTTCAACACGTTGGAAACATGTTTTTTAATCATGTGTTTTGTCATCACTAATAATAATAATAATAATAATATCAATAAATCTGTGTATATAGCTTAAAATCACCATGATGAATATATGTGTCTGAGGATGATAAATAGCGCGCTTACTACTCACACGAGTAGCGTCAGTGTTATGGCTCGTTGTGCCTATTATTCCTGCCTGCGGGTCCAGAGACAGCAAAGCAAGCATTCTCGTATTGACAGGATACGCGCTAATGATGATGGTGATTTCTCGCTGCTGAACGTTTTTGCTAGTGCGCGCGTGGTCTAGAGGACTAGTGCGCTAGTGATGGTTGTCATCTTCCGGGGTGTCGCCGGTTCGATCCCTGTTTTTGGTCGAGTTTTCTTTGAGCGATGCTCATTGAGA
>QVRM01002820.1:0-26278 GCA_003439945.1 Dermanyssus gallinae
TCTTCTTTGTTGCAACTTCTGTTAACAAGTACACTAACACTAAGGCGCACAAAAAGCGTGAACGACTTGTTGCCATTGAGACAGCTGACCATTTTCACTTTGCCATTGATATACCCTAGCCTCCATTGTCGTCAAATGCTTAAATTTATATACCTGAGAAAGATGAGGACCTAATCCGCATTGCACCTCGTATAAATTCACTGTCTTAGCATTGATAGCACAAATATTAAAAAAAATATACTGTTCTCTCCATATGGCAACTATCTCTGGCGTGTAAAGCCCGAAATCACATTAAGTCGTGCAGCATTGTGACAGGTCAGCAAGTTTAAATTATTAGAAGTTACGCTTGATCCTTAACTGTCATATCGAAACCACAGCGTCCTTATCTTTGACTCATTATATTATGCCAAACAGATTTATCTAATAGGGGGATAAGAAAACGCCATGATATTTAATGCATAAGACGGCCCTAGTTTATAACTAATAAACTAGCTAAACAGTCCACCTTGCGGAAACAAACTAGAAAACACTCGTCAATTCCACAAGTTTCGCCCGCTTTCATTCGGGACCTTGGGTGTGCCTAGGCGCTGACTAAGCGTATTATTGACAAATTGGACCACTTTCAAACCTCGCTATATTTATAGCTCGAAATCTAAAATTTGGCGCATTTAAGATTCACAGTACGTATTCCAGATATCTAGTTTAAGCAGCAAGGCGACCTACACCTGGTTGCCACGAGGCGTGTTGACCTTTCACTATTAGAGGTTGATAGCCTCGAGGTGGGCTGTGATGTGGATACTTGTTGTGAACCGCTAGAGAGAACCATGAGAAGTGCAGTCAGGTGACAGAGACCGGGGCAGAGGAGATCACGACAGTGGTTTTCTCAGGCTTGCTATCTCGCCCACCGTGGGGTGCTCGAGCTTTTGCGCCAAGCGAGGGTAAAGGCACCACCACAGCTGCTAGCCAGACGCAGGCTTGACTACTTCAATAGTAGAAAAGCTTACATAAAGCTATGCCTTGACCACAAGCGTGACTACGCTAGGCGGGAGGAAATCCGACTGCTCGAAAGAGCGGGAGCGCAAGCCCTCAGCCTACGTTGTACGGCCTCGTCGGGGGGGCGAACCACCTGCACGCTGAAAAAAATCTTCTGCAAATTGGTTATAAAACGGATCGAGTACGTTGTCGACCAGACCTTTCCACCGGAGCAATTCGGCTTTCAAAGAGGTCGAGGAACGCGTGATGCAATTCATGTGCTTCAGTCAGAGATAGAGCGAGCTGTGGCAAAGCCCGGAGGCCACTTGTATGGCAGTCTTTATAGACTGCGTCAAGGCTTTCGACAAAGCACCTCGAGATCTCCTGGTGAAGTCATTCCGATACGCAGGGGTTGGTGGCTCTCTTCTGAGCGTAATTTCCAGTTTCTTTGATGAGGACACCTTACTGGTACAAAGGTGAGCAGGAAGTGTTGCAGGTAAGGCAAAATGTGGGAACCCCGAAAGGCGACCCATAGAGCTGCGTCTCCTTCACGCTTTTGCTTGCCGATTTTGTTAATTATATTCGACAAGAGTTCCAGAAGGCCACAGTTGTGATGTACGCAGATGACATAATGGTCGCTCATCACGACCTGGGTGCCATGAAGCGCATTACTTCTCTGGCGGAGGTGTTCCTTGTCTCAAGAGGGCTGGAAATAAACGCCATGAAGGCCAAGGCTATAAATTCAGAAGAGGAGGTCGATTGGCTGCTAAAGACGTTATACGTTGCGGCAGCCAATCCTTGGAATTCGTTAACTCTTTCCGGTATCTGGGGCTTTGGCTTCATTATACTGGGTCGACCTTCACTGCTCACATCGTCGAGACAGCGCGCACAGCTCCTAATTTCTCTTTATGGAGAGGTAGGCGATGTCCGGCGACTGTTCGTGCCGACAGGCAGTGGCGGTTTTCTACCTCAAGGTTGTTCTGGCGCTGATGTATGGTCTTGACAGAGTATGGGAACACCTCACTCGGGCAAACTTTGGTTTCCATTGAAAGGTGTTTTACAATGTACATGAAGCGAGTACTTTGTCCTGTCAATGCGGGCAAGGAGCCGCTTTGTGTACCGAATGTCAGGCTGTGCATCAGTTGTTGAGATAATTCAATTGAGATTGAAGACGCCGCGTACAGTACCATTCGAGAGCTTTATCTCGGAATGGGAAAATAAAGTTGAACAAGTCCGACGAGAGGTCGGAGACCTGGATGTTTTCAGGGCCTCTCACCTCTGGTCTGGTCTTGCATGTGACAATCGCCACGTCTATACCAGATACATAGTTCATGGCTATCATCACCTGGTTTGTTCGAATACGAGCTTCCACAAAGAGTACACCGAGTGCGTCCTGTCGACTGTGCTCTCAGGCGTGTACGAAATTTCATGCATCTGCCTGCCTGGCCCTTGCGAAGAGATCACTGCACTGCCTCTCTGAGTGTATAATTGTATAATCTGTATAATTGTTCATGTTATATGCATACTCAATATAAGTAAAATAAATACGATGAGATTCACAGTACGCAGTGTTTTGTTTGCGGCTCCGTGATAAATGGCAAATGTAAGTAGGTTTAAAGAGTCACTTGCCTACTTGATGTTGCTCCTTTATCGTGCACACCTTTAAGCAGCAAGCAGACGGAGAGGCGAACCTGCCTTGGTTGCCTTGAGCCGCAGTAGTGCCAACATGGTCACAACTACTTGTTCTTCATCCTGCAGCGGATATAGCCAAATCACGACTTCAGACGCTATTCGATTATCTAAGGCTGAGGACGCCATGCACAATTTGCAGAGTGTCCCTTCTGGGGACAGCTGCGGGGCTAGCGCAAGTACCGCACAGTCACAGGCAGCGATTCAGCAGATAGTGCTGGTAGACACTCGGACTGATTTGAAGTTGCCGCCTTGCCCAGAGCAGCAACAGCTGATGCATTACAACGACATAAGTAGTAAGACACCAATGCGACACCACTACAGTGTGTGGGCTGCCAACGGCGCCAATAGCGGCGTCGTTTCCGCACTCAAAGGCTACCACTGAACCCAAAGGAGCAGATGTCGGCGGCGGCTACTTATGTTGTGGTGTTTATATTTACCTCATTGTTCTATTTGTAAACACAACAATGTAGAAATTGTTCTGTTTACAAATAACGGATTCCAAAAGGGCGAACCGCGAACACTAATCGAACAGCAACATAAAGACAACCAACCGTAGTCGATGGAAATTGATGACGGGGCACCTCGAAGATGTTAGTGGTGCGGTCCGTCGAAGCAGACAGAAGAGGAAGCGGAAGAATAAAAAGACTACAGCTAACCGAGGAGGAGTGTGGTTCTAACTTTTTCATTTCAGAGGTGCGAGCACCGAGCAATTTCAGAGGTGCGAGCTTATTGGGTTTCCTAGGCTAAAATACGTGCAAGTGGTAGCGTAATTGTGCGTGCTTAGCAGCAAATAAGAATGCCTCAAGAAAGCTCAACTTTTGTTTACTGAAGCGGGAGGCCGTACATATGGGGCAATCGATTAGTGTAGATCAGGGAAATGACACCCTAAAAATTGCCGTTAAGGCAACGATAGTCAAGCGGTAGTCTCGACGGAAGCGAGCAACATGTGGCTTACGCCGGTCTGCTACCTGAGACTTCGCAGGTTTTGGAGCTCCTGTGTCAAGCAAGAGATTGATGACACCCTAAAGGCAAGACAATTGAGGGTACCCCGCAGGGCAATAAAGACCTTTAAATAAATTTGCCAAAAAGAGCGATGCAGTTTTACACGTGGGATTCACTGGCCGCCACCAACAAAACTGTCTACGGAGGTTAAAAGTTGAAGTTTATAAACTCCTTTGCATACTTGGGCTTTATGCCCCATTATATGGAAACAACCTCTACTCAACATATCGGTGACAGATGCCACGCGGCAATCTCCACCATTTATTTAGAGGTAGGAGGACGTTCTGAGATCTGTCTTTGCGTGTTATCGTGCGACCTTTTGAGCTAAAGATTTTGCTAATGCTGGAAGATTCTACAGCCTCGGTAGTGTGTGGACAGTTTCTCGGTCGAAAACGCTGTTCAGCTGGAGAGACGTTTTATCACATATCTGAAGCGGGTTCTCACTCGAGATTGGATACCTCAGCAACTATGTATATCTCTCTTGGCCTTCAGGACGGACCGGCGTCCTCTAATCGTCACCCATACACAAGGTACATCGTGTACGCCTATCATCTTGTGCACTTCACTCCAGGCTTTCACCAGCCACGTAGCCGGTTCGGGTCACAGACTTCCACTAAATACTACGCAATAAATTGTCAGACGCCTCAGCGATCCTTGTACTGCTTTTTTAACGTGACACGGAGGCTAGCGTCTCATGAGGCGTCATTCGTCTGTATATATCTTTAAACATGCAACTAGGTTGTGAATGATGTGAATTGCTTTTTGTTTTCTCTCTCTGTCTTAGCTTTGTAGAAGTCTCGTAGGCTCGTCAGTGTAATAATAGCGTAGATACGCGCATGCAGACGTTAAACGGCTACATAACATTATTGCGCGAAAGCGCATTTATAACCGCAAAAAGTAATACGCACGAACACACGTAAGATAGAGCCAATCGTTTAAACGACCGTTAACAAATATAAAATGTTGCTTGTGCAGGTGGGGCAATCGCCGATATTTCTAGACGTTTCCTGCCGACAAGTACAGGCCGTTCAACCTTAGGCGAGTTTAAAATATCCAAAACATCGTATAAATGCTGATGTTTGCGTCATTCTACCTGTAATATAACGGTTATGTTTTATTTCATTTTTTCGAATATTACAATCAATATTTTTTTAGCTGAGCAAAGCTCAACGGTTGCTTTCACTAGCGCTCCAATACCTGCTTCGTCGGTTGAAGCGTACACGCAGGTTTTCTGCGTTCCCAAACCTAGGGCTGTCACCAGTTGGTCTTCCGTGAACGACAGGACAACGTTCTCGGTCAACCATCATGGGACATCGTTTAAATCGTGTAAATCATCACCTGTCCACAGGTAGTTCAATAAGTTCTTAGAATGAGCTTTTTAGAATTCGAATTTTGGCACGCTTTCACCGCTTAATAGGAACTGCAACTTTTCGACTGCTAGCACTCAATATATTATGGTGATTGGCCGTTGCGATTTCGTTTGATAGCTTCTTCCCGTGCAACGTATCGGCGTGATTTTTAAAAATGGAGAAAAAAGAGTTTCGAGTGGTTATCAAGCATTTTTATTTCAAAGGTTGGAATGCGACCCAAGTAAAAATTGAGTTAGACGAGACGTACAGTGACTCTGCTGCCATGTTTTGCCACTGTTTCCAACTGGATTAATGTGTTAAAAAGAGGTCGCAGGAGCACCGAGGATGAACTACGTCCAGGAGGCCAAAAAACGGCAACTGATGAGGAAAACGTAGAGAAAGTGCGAAAAACTCTTGGCACAGATAAGCGAATGAACATTAAGGAAATAGCGGAGGCATTAGGGATTAGTTTAGGCAGTGTGCATTTTATCCTACACGAAAACTTGAAGATGAAAAAGCTTAGAGCAAAATGGCTGCCGCATTTGCTCAACCAAGGCCAAAAAGACGCGCCTGTTTTGGCTTTACAGCGAAATTTGGCCAAGATGTCGAACAATCTGTCGGATTTTTGGTGCAGATTCATGACCGTCGATGAAAGCCGGGTTCATCACTACATTCCCGAGACCCAAGAAGCATCTTGCCAATGGTGTGCACCTGATGAAGGACCTCCGAAGAGGGTGCGGACAACGGCATTGACCGGAAAGGTGATGGCTACAGTTTTTTAAGACCAACGTAGAAATAATGCTGGTCGACTACCTTGAGAGCTGTAAAACGATCACAGGAGAATATTATGCAAGACTGTTGGACTGCCGTTAGCAAGAACTCATCGTGAAACGGCCCGCTTTGCAGAAGAAGGTTGTCCCGTTTCACCAGGGCAATGCTCCTGCACACAAGTCCCGGCAAGCATCGGCAAAACTGGCCCAACTGAGGTTCGAACTTATTGAACAACCCTCCTATTCTCCAGACCTGGCCCCCTCTGATTATTTCCTCTTCGGACATTTGAAGAATAGTCTCGGTGGAAAGCGTTTTTCCAGCAATGAAGAGGTTAAGGCTGCTGTCAATGCCTATTTTCAGTCTAACGACGCGGAATTCTACTCAAGAGGTATGAAAGCTCTGAAATCTCGGTGGGAAAAGTGTATTGAGCTTCTCGGGGAGTATATCGAATAAGAAAAATTTAAAAACATGATTTGGAAAATTCTTGGTTTTCATTCTAAGAACTTATTGAACTACCTGTATATGCTCCAAACGTTGGCAGAATCATTAATATTCTAGGGCGCGCTCCAAGAACATTACGCTCCAGGACCAGGTCTCATCACATTCTTCTTCCGTATATATATATATGCCTATGGCAGCCACTCATGGTGCCCTTTATAGCTGCCGCGTTATCCTGCGGCAGCTATAAAGCTATATCTTGTCACTGGACAACCAGTGACAAGAGCTAGAGCATGCGGTCAAGGGTCCATTTCCTACCCGCCTCCAGTTCGAATAATTTCGCTATTTTGCAAAGAAGGGCTCATATATATATATATATATATATATATATATATATATATATATACCGAGCCAGACCGATTAAATTGGTATGCATGGTTTCCAATTTAGACAAGGTAAATGCCAGAGTGGATTCAAATTAGTCATGACATGAAAAAACCGTACATGGACAAATAGCCTTACAGACAATCGTTAAAAAAAAAAAAAAAAATATATATATATATATATATATATCATCTTTTTTCTTCATATCATCTTTTTAAGAGTATATGTATTCAATTTTTCGCTACAATTGTGGGATCCAAACGTGTATCTGCCTATGCTCACCCCCACTCCATAATCCATCCTCCATTCAATACACATATATATATATATATATATATATATATATATATATATATATACACGACGAGCCTAGGCTCTTTGCCTAGGCCTAGGGATATACGTCGTATATAAGTACTGGTTCGGCACCAACGTCAAGTAGGCACGCCTGTTGGGAGTGCAATGGTAAGTAAAAGAATCAATTTTGATAGTAGTTTATTGGAGTGTTGTGTGAAACTCACTGTTTATGTTGGTGCATCTTTATGTGAAGTCACAGCTCGTCCATGTTTAACGAATATATGTTTAGAGGAATGAAGCGTGCAGACAACGCGCACATCGGGGGCTCGGAGGTCCTCTAAATCTGCAGTGGTAGACCAAAAAGCAGCTGTTTCAAATGCGGCAATGTATTCTTTACTAATCATGAAATGTGTTTTGGCTTGAAAAAAAATCACCATATTATAACTAACGGGCACTCTATAGCGTGCCGGTTAGAGTGTATGCTAATCAATAAATTAAGGTACGCAATGACAGCAGCGGGTACCGCGCAGGGACGTTTACCGCGTACGCGGCATTCACGCCTTCTGTATAATGTGTGCAGGGCATACTAATAGCAGCAGTGCGCAGCACATGGCAGTAGCAGTGCTCTGCCAAGGGACGTGTGAAAGTAAAAAAAAATACAGGAATTATTAAAATTTTGCATTAAGTGCGGTGGTACCCCTCAGGCCAAAACAGGCCAGCTGACGCATGCAACAGCGATTAATGGTATCGTTACATCTGCATTTTGAATTAACGATTTTGCCTAGTCGTTTTGCAGGCAGGTTGTAGTGCATAGAGAATAGATTCTTAGTGGTAATGGAAAAGAGGAATAACGAGTAGAGTCAGCCGGGCATACCGCATAATCTCAGCGGAGGTCTTGCTGGCCTTAGCTAATTTTTGTGCCGTGCGATCTTCTGGCCAGCAAGCGCTACCTAAGAAGCAGTGACTTCGATTTCTGCACCCGCACCAAAGAGACCACTATGACCTCTCGAACGCGGAATGGACGAGTACACCCCAGGGCAAACTTGCGAGGCTGCGTAGAGGAAGCCTCACACACGACCTAAAATAGTGGTATGGCCGCTCATTCCATGACGTGACGTGCAGCGTCAACATAGATTTTGATAGGACACGGCCAGTTCCAGACGTATATATTCTAGATTGGTAAAGCGAAAGGCAACACGAGTGTTCTGTGCAACGCGGGGGAGACTCGCTGATGACGTCTCGGACACGGTCACCCGAGGCGCTGTCCAGCGTTAGGTTACCGACAGAGCCGTCGATTCGAGGTCGATTCACGCGGACAGCAGTCAGGCGTATGTTCGCATCGATAGATGGAAAGAAGGCCGAGATTACACAAATCAAATAATGAAGTTAACGACACGCATGAAAGCATGGGCACAGAGGTAAACTTATTTCATCGTATTTATTTCACTCATATTGAGTATGCATATAACATGAACAATTATACATATTATACAATTATACACTCAGCTCCTTGCGGCATGTTATATGAGAGAGGCAGTGCAGTGATCTCTTCGCAAGGGCCAGGCAGGCAGATGCATGAAACTTCGTACACGCCTGAGAGCACAGTCGACAGACGCACTCGGTGTACTCTTCGTGGAAGCTCGTATTCGAACAAACCAGGTGATGATAGCCATGAACTATGTATCTGGTATAGACGTGGCGATTGTCACACGCAAGACCAGACCAGAGGTGAAAGGCCCTGAAAACATCCAGGTCTCCGACCTCTCGTCGGACTTGTTCAACTTTATTTTCCCATTCCGAGATAAAGCTCTCGAATGGTACTGTACGCGGCGTCTTCAACCTTAATCGAATGATCTCAACAACTGGTGCACAGCCTGACATTAGGTACACAAAGCGGCTCCTTGTCCGCATTGACAGGCAAAGTACTCGCTTCATGTACATTGTAAAACACCTTTCAAGCAAACCAAAGTTTGCCCGAGTGAGGTGTTCCCATACTCTGTCAAGACCATACATCAGCGCCGGAACAACCTTGAGGTAGAAAAGCGCCACTGCCGTCGGGACGGACAGTCGCCGGACATCGCCTATTTCTCCATAAAGAGAAATTAGGGCTGTGCGCGCTCTCTCGACGATGTGAGCAGTGAAGGTCGTCCCAGTATAATGAAGCCGAAGCCCCAGATACCGGAAAGAGTTAACGAATTCCAAGGATTGGCCGCCGCAACGTATAACGTCTTTTGCAGCCAATCGACCTCCTCTTCTGAATTTCATAGCCTTGGTCTTCATGGCGTTTATTTCCAGCCCTCTTGAGACAAGGAACACCTCCGCCAGAGAAGTGATGCGCTTGATGGCACCCAGGTCGTGATGAGCGACCACTATGTCATCTGCGTACATCACAACTGTGGCCTTCTGGAACTCTTGTCGAATATAATCAACAAAATCGGCAAGCAGAAGAGTGAAGGAGACGCAGCTCAATGGGTCGCCTTGCGGGGTTCCCACATTTTGCCTTACCTGCAACACTTCCTGCTCACCTTGTACCAGTAAGGTGTCCTCATCAAAGAAACTGGAAATTACGCCAAGAAGAGAGCCACCAACCCCTGCGTATCGGAATGACTTCACCAGGAGATCTCGAGGTGCTTTGTCGAAAGCCTTGACGCAGTCTATAAAGACTGCATACAAATGGCCTCCGGGCTTTGCAACAGCTCGCTCTATCTCTGACTGAAGCACCTCGACCTCCTCGAAAGCCGAATTGCTCCGGTGGAAGGGTCTGGTCGACAACGTACTCGATCCGTTTTATAACCAATTTGCAGAAGATCTTCTTCAGCGTCCTTTCAGACGCTATACCGCGGTATAAGTTTGGGTCTCGTCTGTCATCACCATGCTTACCCTTAAATAAAAGAGAAAGCCTGGCGATATGCCAGGCTCCTGGCATTTGTCCCCTCTTCATGATCTCGTTGAAGAAATCACAAAGATGGTTTGCCAAAAGTGGCTCAGACTGCACCCAGTGCTCATAGTACACTTGGTCTGGCCCCGCACTCTTTCCTCTCGGAAGAGAGTGCAGAACCTGACGTACTTCTTCTACCTCAAAGGGCAGATTCATAGTATCCTGATCCAATGTGAGCGGGTGCTCAATCATTGGAGCCAGGCGTACCGTCTCGCGGTTATATAGAAGACCGGTCAGGTGACTCGTTACCTGTTCGTCGCTGAGCAGGTGGTTCGCCCCCCTACGAGGCCGTACGACGTAGGCTGAGGGCTTGCGCTCCGCTCTTTCGAGCAGTCGGATTTCCTCTCGCCTAGCGTATTCACGCTTGTGGTCAAGGCATAGCTTTATGTAAGCTTTTCTACTATTGAAGTAGTCAAGCCTGCGTCTGGCTAGCAGCTGTGGTGGTGCCTTTACCCTCGCTTGGCGCAAAAGCTCGAGCACCTTACGGTGGGCGAGATAGCAAGCCTGAGAAAACCACTGTCGTGATCTCCTCTGCCCCGGTCTCTTCCACCTGACTGCACTTCTCATGGTTCTCTCTAGCAGTACACAACAAGTATCCACATCACAGACCACCTCGAGGCTATCAACCTCTAATAGTGAAAGGTCAACACGCCTCGTGGGGACCAGGTGTGGGTCGCCTTGCTGCTTAAACCAGATATCTGGAATATATGCGACTGCTGACACCGGTAGGTGCTTCCTTGCAGCCACCTCGAGAACATCGAAGCTTTCAACTTCGCCATCGACAAGGCTGTGAAACAGTAGGTCAATGGTGCTGCTTCCGTTATGACTTATATACGTGTGGTCTTCGCGTGCATTTGCACATCTCAGACCAAAGTATTCCAACAACTGGAGCAGCACCTTTCCTTTATCGTTAGTAGCCCCACCATCAATACGGGCATTGAAGTCGCCACCGACGATGGTTGGCATAGACAGGTCGAAACCTGATATACCGGAACTCACCGTGTCAGCGACCTCTGCCGAGTCAAGATGTGGGGGGAGGTAGAAGACGGCTATGTTCACCCTCATAGACGAGAGACCCACATAGAAATCGTTCTTCCTCACACATTGCGCCGGCGGTAAACGTTTATGTAGGTAGATTGATAATCCACCCACTGGTCTACCACGGCCTCCAGCAGGTAGAACTGCCAGCTGGTGGAACCCTCGCATATTATTGATATGCAGTTCCTCCCGCTGGTAGGTCTCCGTAAGGAGTGCAATGTCCACCGACGTAAGCATGTCAACTGGCGCTAGGTCTATTGCTCCTCTTAGTCCCTCACAGTTCCAAAGAAGCAGCCGCAGAGACCTAGTAGTCTCCACGGTAGCATCTCTAGATCTGTTCAGTCACTTGCGAAGAGCCGGACCGCCAGGCGCGATAAAGCTTTCCATAACCATTTTCTCGTAGGGAGCACCACCAGCCCAACGACGAAATAGGATACCTTTTGGCCAGAACTCACTCTTGCTGCACTTTGCGTACTCGCCGTCACCCAGCACTACACAGAACACGGCATCATTTCCCTGCGTTCGCATTTTGAATACTGCCTTTACACAAATGCTCCTGTTAATGAGCCATGTGTGTAGGTTGACAGTTGACGTTTTCGCCGCCAGCCGTGCTACTCTCAGCGCGCTGAACCTGCCTGGCCCAGCATACACTTCAAGATCCCCTACATCATCAGCTGCACTGCCTTTCTGCATACGATGCTTTGTTTTGCCGCTCCTCCTCCGTTGGACGGTGACAAAACCATCGTTGTCTTCCTCGTCTTTCCTCGCCTCTGCGGTTGTCTCCGTTGGCGACGTTGCGGCCGCTGCCGCTTCCCTTGCCGTTGGCGTGTTGTCATCCATCGGCTCATTTTCTTCGAGGGTAGTGGCGGTGTTGTTGTTGCCGCCGCCGCTACTGCTACCGCTGCTGTTAAGACCAGCTGCTGTAGCACTGCGCTTGGCGCCGCAGAGACCGGCCTTGCCGTTCTCTCCGGTGGCGCTGTCGTCGATCGGCTTTGTTGGTACAAGCAGATCTCCGCCTTCCGTCAACCGTGACTTCTTGTTCTTCCGCGCTTTCCGTGTTCCGTCCGTTTTCTTCACGCTGACTTTTTCATTTAGCGTGGAGTTTAAACACCCCTCGATGGTTTCGGGGTGCGCAAGTTGCTTCAGGGGAGCCGCTTCATTGCTGGCGACTTGTCGCTGGAGCTCCGTGTGTGATGCCCACAGCTTCACTAAGTTCCACTGTAGCACACACAAACGTTCCTTCATAAGGACCAAGCTGGGTTCCACTGATTCACAGGACCCGCACGACACGAACTGTGTGTCCTCGGGGGGCACGGGGTTTAGGCACCCCCCGTGAAACACAGTAGAGACAAATAACCAGTTGTTCTCCCGTTTTAAACGGGAGCGAACACTTTGCACATTCGAACATCACGGTAGCAGACGACACTATCAGAGGTACAAGGAACCTATAGACGGGGCAATGGGGCAGCCAAATCCCCGCAATAGGCAGCACAAGGGAACGGGGAACAGACTGGAATCAGATCAGAAGTCAAGACGAGGGGCCCCGGGCGCAAAGGGAGGGGCATAGCTCGGCCCTTATTATGATCCCGACGCACCCCTCGGGTCGGAGCTGCTTAGGCGGAGCTTACGGGCCGCTAAAAAATAAGACTCCTTCTCTAGGTGTCGAATAAATGCCTAGTATTTCCGAGACTGAAATGTGACGGGAAATCCTAAGTTTGTTTGGTTTCTGAGTTCCAAACTAGTCACATCTAGCGGCTAGTGATCATGTACAACCTGCGTCTGCCAAATTTTTCCAACCCAACAAAAACTTGGCAAAGTGCATTATATGATGTAAGACTTAGACGAAGGTGAACTTGTCGCGATGTTTCGCTCATCCGCCGCCTACAGTAGCTGATGCTTTCCGATCCTTCTTTCCTATTCTGGCACTTATGCGGCGCAGTTCTCGACACAAGATATGTGTGATCTAGGTTCATCATACATGGCAGGCGTTCTAAGCCGATCAACGACTACGCGTATTGATCTACATACTCTCTTCTTTAGCGAAGATATTCACAGTCGACAGCAATATTGAAAAAATCGAGAACTTTGGCTTTTGCGAAGAACAGTACACCGTTGCTAGGGATACGGTACGCAGAAACTTTGGAAATGACTCCGACGCAACCAACGAACGTTTTATCAAATTAAGTATTTTTAAACGCCCTTGATAACAGATCTAACGCAATTAGCAGAGATCACATAATAATAATAATAATAATAATAATAATAATAATAATAATAATAATAATAATAATAATAATAATAATAATAATAATAATAATAATAATAATAAAGTCAAAACAAATATACAAAACGGTAAATATACAAATAAACACAAAATTCGTGCAGGAGCTGTTCAAAGCGTAGCTTGCACAAAGGATATGCTATTGTGATTGAACTATTGAGTGGTTTCCACAGTGCGTAAAGCGGCATACAGCTTCTCGACGGGATCAAGACTGTGTAGCTAATAAATCAAGCAGCTTAAATGAAGCTGAAACGCTCTGTAGACTTATAGACGGTACCTCAGCTACTGTGTTCTGCCCTCTTAGAGAAATACTTCGACTCACGTTCACTAAACGAGTGCGCTACATGAAATAGCGAGATAAATGGGCTTGAGTCAGCTTGTTATAAGCCAGACGTTCCAAAGTCGTCCGTGAATTGGCGCTTAAGCTTATACGCCAGTCACTGCGAGATGCTTGATAGTGGCTTTTCAGTGACTCAGTGGACAAAAAAAGAACTCACGATTTCGTGACAGTCTGGTTGACTGTTAGTTCAAAGGAGGTTTTATTCTAAGTAGATTGTCACATGTTGTGTTATCTCATGCGTTCTATGGCATCCACTTTCTAGATCATATTTATCCGGCTCAAATAACTGATGTGATCTCCGCCTCCACATGAGTGCAATGGAATTTTATGCATTGTTTGAAAGCCGAAATTCCGTACGGATACGCTTTTACCCGGTTATCTTTTGTCTCTGTAAAGTTAAAACATGGACTTCAGCCCTTAGTTATCCCCTCTGTCATTTGAAAAGACCAGAACAATGTAACGCGCGCCTAGATTTGACTCCGGTATAGAAGCGAGAAGAGTGCGCTCCAAGATGATAAAAATAGCTTGCTTGGTTTAGTACCCTTCATATTTTGAAGACCGAAAGCACTAGAACTAATTATATTGCTTTCATTTTACACAGTTGCGATGGCCGGCTTTCAAATCATTCAATTCGTTAATAAAAGATAACGCTTTAAAACATTTTAGTTTATTATTTGTCTGACAAAGTGAAAATACTTAACTCTACAATACCATGGTGTCACGATGCCACCAGTTGCGCAACGATGCAATATGGAAAACTTAACAAATGAGGCCGCTACGCTAAACAGGCAATAAAATGTTCTACTGAATGTAACAAGAACTAACATTTGAAGACGTTTTTGAAGAACTAACATTTGAAGTAAAAATACATCTACGCGTGCGTCGCTTCTCACTATCGCTGATTCGTCATGGTGGCACGGGACATTACCTCTAATGAGAGAATATTAAAAGCTGCATTTACTTCTTTGTTGCCCGCGGGTACGCTGCGAATGCTTATCAGACCGAGAACGAGTAATTTTATTAGGGAGCCATTAACGATAGTAAACTAGGCAAGGTATTGCCAGAGAGTAATATTAGTTCTGTCGCCCTTAAACAAAGAAACTGGCGTCATATCTAGAAAATAATAATCTAATTATGAAAAGCTGAATTCCAAAAAGGTATAACCGGACCAAATGCAATGTTTGCAAATTCACCCAGGTTTATAACTAATCCTACATCCGTACTTGTAAACACAATATTTTGTTGTTTCATCCTAATGGATGTAAATATGTATATTCGACTGTATAAATCAATTGTGTCCTCTAGACTTATCTATTGCTGACCCGTCTGGACCTAATTAACACATCGGTATGATTGAGGGTGTTTAAGACAAATGCTAAAGAAGGCTGAAGGGACTCTGTAGAAGACGTAATATAGAACTAAACGCTGTTAACCTTTTTTCGCCGACAACTTCAATTAATGACAATGACACACGGGAACCATCTCAGCTTGTGAACTCAAATCTAAATGGCTGTTTCGTTGATGTGCGAATAAAAAATCGTAGGAGCCAACCACGTGCTTGCACGTAGATGTATCGCAAAATGCAATGCCAGTGAAATGGGTTAGCATTAGTATGCTTTGATCGATCACGTGTAGAATGCTATGCAAAATTCTAAGCATTGTAGCTTTATCCAGGAAAACAGGTCAGTAATCAACTTTCTGTTTTTAGACAACTGTCGCCCGTGTATTTTTTGATGGCACTATTTGATTAATGTGCTTTTCACGCCACGGACGCCACGACAGAAAAGCTCAGCCGCAAATGGGGGCCAGTAATGTAGGGCTCTAACTCATTAGAAAGTTTTATACCTTCTTCTTCCTTCTTGCTTGTTGGTTCCGCCCACAAGCGACGACGTTCGCTGGCCTTGAGGTCCTAAGGGATCGTGCTAACCAGTATTAGGACAGCCGCCATAAGCAGCGACGTTTCGGGTGTTGCGCATTAGCAAGGGCCTGTTGCGGGCCGGAATTAGTGCGGTTAAGAGCCACACCGGGGCCGTGAATATCCTAATCGACTCGATAACCGACATAAGAAGGCGTTGCTCTGATTCCCGCTGTCCAAATAAAATTGGCCATTAATCGAGCGATGTCGTGTGAAACTTTGATGGCTTTTTCTGCAGCCCCAATGGGGGTGGGATGTACCTCGCAAGCTTCTGCCCAGGTACATTTCCAGATAGCGGACAGAGTTAACCACATACATATCCTGGCCGTTTAAGATTAGCTTCGAGGGGGGAGACACCGTCTTGGGCCAAATAAGAGGACTCCCTCGCTTTTGATCGGGAGCAGCGCCAAACCTGCTTCCCTCATCCAGACGGAAATCTCAGCCAGGGCGTCATTGGCTCTAAGTTTCAGTTTCTGGAGAAGCCGCCCTGAACTACAACTGCAAAGTCGTCCGGACACGCTAGTAGCTCGCTCCCTTCTGGTAAATTACTCAAGCGCAGGACATTGTCGTACGCCAAGTTCTATAATAGGAAAATCAAGACGGAACTCTAAGGAACTCCATGTGTCATTTCAAATGGCCTTTGCAAAATCCAAACTGCCACAACGGCCGCGTTTTTCTGCGAATTATCGCAAACGGTTCTCTATAATAGACTCAATACTTTTGGCCAGTGTACTGACTAGACAGATTGGCCGACACGTACTGCTCACTTTGAGGATAAGCACGAGATTGGCTTCCTTCCAAATTAGATGCAGGCGTCCGGATCTCTGTATTACTCTGTACTACTTTAGGTAACCCTTTAGAGATAACCTTTACGATTGAGGCCGGTATACCATCAGGACGTTGTGCTTTTTTGGTCTTCAGTCTCGCTCTCCCGCCGCATAGACTTCCTCTAGAGACATCTCTGGGGCTGGTTTCTCCTTCTGGAACGGCATTCGCTTCGAAACGCGACCTGTCAAGCGTTCGCCTCTTGCTTAAAGCCTTGCATGCTTTCTTTAAATTGTTGGGGAATCTTGAACGTTTCCAGGTTTTCTTTTTTCTAGTATCCTTGCCATCCTTGCTTGCAGCTCCCCGTTGCCAGCTTGCCTAGCCAGGACAGGAATTGCTACTAATGGGGTGACTTCGTCGACGGTAAGTGCTATACAGTAGTCGTCGTTAAAATTTTCTTTGTCAAGTTGTATGGTCCAATTTGAAGTTTTAAGAACGTGGCTTCTCTCACAGATCGTCAAACCTATGCGCGAGCTAGTTCCCCGCGGTGAAAGGTAGGGTAATTTTCTTTAGTAAGAACAAAAAAATCATGCATCGCTAACCAGTCACGAACAACTCTGCCTTTTTTATTAGTGCTGGTTGCCCCTCATGTTGTCGAGGCTGCGTTAAAGTCTCCATTAGAACTACTAGTAGTAGCGAGAAATGTCTCGCTGACAATGTCATGTTCTCGGGCAGGCCCTCCAGGTCGTTCAGCGTGCCGTTGGGACAGCTATAGCATGAGTAGAAACGGCCGACGCCGTCCACGTCTATCCATTGAAAGTTTAATCCTCCTCTACAAGCCGTAACTTTTTGTTCCCAGTTTGACATTAGGCTCGCTAAGCAGAGAGAGTGCAATGCTCCTCCTAGGCACTAATTCGTCTGGCATTAATTGGTCTTCGCGGCTTCTGTTACAGTTTATTTGAATTACTCATTAAGTCGCACCATTCGAGTTCAGAGACTTGGCTAGCCGTTAACCAATAATCAGGTACTGTTCTGTCTTACGGTCCTTTTGTGAGAGTACCGATCTATATATAGCCTTATTTATCGACAGCAGGCGTATCCGCAGAAGGGCTTTGCCCGCTCAACGCCTTGCCTTCCGTGGGCTTATGGATAGGCGGCGGATCCAGATGAGCAGATAGACCGATTATCTTGGTTATGGCTGAATAACAGTCCCGGATACCCCGCAGTTATAGCATGAGAGAGACCCCTCGCAATCCTTGCGACGTGACCCAGAGTGCCACACTTACGACAGCGTTTAACTGTGGACGTTTCGAGTGAACATGGTCGAGAAGGGTGCCCAACTCTCTGGCATGTCGGCACGCTAACTCACACTGAGATTGGACAGGACGGCCAGGGTGCCACGCATGGTAAGAGCCCAGAACTATGGCAATTAGTCAGATTTGCGGGAGATGGTCCAGAGCGGGACTCTCTCATCCCAAAGTACAGGACCTCTCGCGAAATGGTATAAAAGAGTTCGTGGAATACATCCTGTGTTCGACCCAGACATGAAAATTGGGAGTGGAAGTAGCACAGGAGGTGCTAAAAATAAAGCACAAAATATGCAAGGAGAAACAGAATCTTTTTGAGGCCGGCACGAATGAAGAAAGCGCAACTTCGAATCAAACGGGTTTGCGAGGGCTAGGACAAAATGCGCTTGACAGTTAAGTGACCCTGGCCAATTGATCCGATAGGGTACTCGCCACTTCTCCTGATGGCCTATAGCACTGCTCTATGGAGATCTAAACCATAAGAGAGTGAAGTTTAACGGGTAGGTGCGTTGAGTGGGCATGGTTCTCAGCGGCGTAACATCCTTTCGCTAAGGTCGAGTCCCACACAGCTCGAGATGGAAAGCAATATTTCCTACTCGTAGCGGTAGTGCGTAACTGCATTTAACTCTCCTCCACAAAAAAGGACGATCAGCCAATCTGGATTCGTACAATTCTCAACAGCTCTGCAAAGTCAGATGAATTAATTCGGGCCAGATCCGACACCGGCCGTTAGCTTCTTTATGTGGTTCTTGTACAAACAAGAGGCCAGAAACCCTTGCGGCATGTCGTATTGTTTGCCCGACATTTTAGATGCATCGATTTTAGTGCATTCATAAAAGACGCGGATGCACTTTCTGTTGTTCTTGCGACCATTAGCCACGTGTCCCCGCTAGCAAGGCGTTGCACCTCAGTGACCTCTATGTTGTATTGTGCGAGGTCAATGTTGTTACGCAGATGCTTTAGGGTATCTGTATAGGTGACACCGTTCTTCGTCTGGACAAGTATGGACGTGCCTCTCGGTGCTTTTCTGACACGTTCTTCTCATTTGGCAGATTGGCAGCCGTTTTTTTGCAGTATAGTTTTTTTTTCGGGAGCGACTACAATCCATACTGGCATTAACCTTGTCCGTAGTAGAAAAAATAAAAACAAGAACCTATGTGTGTATGTATATATATATATATATATATATATATATATATATAATTTTTACTACTTTATTACTTGAGATTACTTTGCCTAGCTATTCGAAGTTGCTATTAAGGCTGTTCGACATTGTGCGGTGATAGTTATTGCTTCCGAGCGAAAGCCCACAAATCATTTTTACCATGGACCAAGACTCTTGCTTCCTGAGAATTGCCCATACTGGGCACATTTCTCACTAGCAACCTTTGCAGTATACATACAGAACGGAATCCCTGTCTGCCGTGTTCGTCACGGAGCTGATTCGTATACCTGCTAGCGAGCTGCGGACCAGCAGTGGACACAATTAGAATCTGGCTGAAGTTACTGCCCGCTAAAGACTTTGCAGCAATTGTTTGGGGAATGGCAATATTGAGAGGCGGAAGTCATAGAAGAGGTTGCCTTGAGATCATGTCTACTTACGGGTCAGAATGACATGTATTAGTCGTTATGTGTACCCAAGGTATATGTTCACGGCTACCACCACCAGGTATGTTCCAGTCGTGGATTTTTGCAGGTGGGAGACGAAAGCTGGCACTGATTCGTCTCGCAGGAATGCGCTAGGTATCACACGACAAACTGCCAGTTGCAATAGGGGTCGCGTTTTTACATGACTATGTGCTGCGGGGATTGCATAGGAATAAAATCACTCACGCGGCTTTTCGAAATTGCAAGAGACAGGCTTTGGCGGGTTATACATAAATATTTAGTACATTTTTTGCCATGCAACTTTATAAGGGTAAATAGTGGAAACCTATGTGTCACGAATGCTGTTTGATAAACCGTAAGCGGTGCAGCGAAAGAGACTCAGCCAGCCCATTTTTATATGTTGCATATGTGTAAGGCTTAGAAGATCAATCAGCTTCTCATGCTTTCTATGCTGAAGACCTATTTATACGCGTCAAGAGCAGGGAGCGCCGCCGACGTTACATTGACTCCGCAGCTTTTCTTCCATCGCCACAATGAGAAATAGACGGAATTGCACAGAGTAGTACGGAATAGCCGCTGCCGCTATCATGGGGCCCTTGGAAACTTACAACGCGTCAGTCCACGCGTGGCAAAGCAGTTTTTCATACATATACTCCCGATCCTTACCTACTGTCTTGAACAAATTGCCCTATTCTTAAAAGTCTCTGACCTGAGGGCACTAAATAGGGTCAAAGTTTAACGTCTACCATAGACCTGCCACAGAACGTATCGCAAATATGTCGTTTTTGGGCGTCCTGAACGTAGTTCATCCTCGGTGCTTCTGCGATCTCTTTTTAACTCATTCATCCAGTTGGAAACAGTGGCAAAACATGGCGCAGAGTCACCGTACACCTCGTCTAACTTTGCATAACTCGAGAGATGATGCAAACCTTCACTAGGTCCATGTTTTTTTTATACAAAACGCCGGGAAAATACCCAACAGAAGAACCGTGCTCTACTCTGCAATGTCACCTAGTATGCTTAATGTTATTCATGTGCCTAAAGTGAAGACGCTAGGAAGTCAATTATTGTGTATGTTCCTAGGATTTCGTATTCTGAAACGTAATGAACTGAACACACGTCAATCAGTTATCAAAATGCGTACATGACGTGCTTAGCTCGAACACAGTCACATTATTTTATACTACGGTGCTATATAATTGAATACTACAGTAGTACAACACTATGCAGTCATAGAATCCATGCATTTTTTAACCTACTATACCGAATGCAAATATGTAGACGGGAACCTATTCTACCAATTTATGGCAATAAATAGTCCTTAAATACTATACTTATATGAGAAGTCAACTTGCATGCAAATAAGGTTCTTTGGACCATCGATGCCAAAGAAATAGCAGATCCATAGAATATTTCTAAAACACATCCTAGATTTACGCAAAAAACTTGTTCCAACACAAATTTAATAGTGTCAAGAAAAAGACAAATTTGATGACTATTTGATTCTGCCAATTCTGGGCTGTAAGAACGAAGCACCGAACCACCCCAGAAAGAAGCCGACAGTTCCACAGGCTCACAAACATGTGTGTGGCCGAACATTATTAAGCTGGACACAGTTAGAACTAATCGTTCATATTAGTTACTTTTGAACATTTTTAAAAAGGCTTCCTCCAAATAATTGAAATGCATGTTGTTTTTATCACCACGGGTTACTCAGATTTCTGTAAGAAGCGCATTGCAATTCGCGTCCTTTTTATCCCAACCGACGAGTAGTTTGTGTAGACCCTACATTCCATAGAAGTTTGAATGTGAGCCAATGGTTCCATACATCTAAGCGCTACGGTAGGTTCGTACAAGGTATCTGATTCTGTGAAGGCCACATGCCAGCTGAAATCTAAATTTAGTCTCTCACGCTTGAATGCCATAACAGACCGATCAGCCTGTGTATCTCTTCTTCTCTTCTCTCTTTCTCCTCTTCTTCTCTTTCGAGTTTTTGATGCAAGCATGTGGGGCACTATACTTCCGAGCCGAGGGGGTGGGGAGAAATCCGGTGTTTAGCTGGTTTATACGTCTTTAATGAGTCCTAGTCACTGGATGAACTATTTTTTTTTATTACGCATAAGGACACGGGGTTAAAAATGCAGAGAAGCCTCTATTTTCGTGCTCTTAAGTGCTTTGCGAAGGTGATAGAGCATTATGTTGTGGCAATGTTCAGCTACATCAACGTTCCTTCACCTCTGAAAAGGTGTTTATTAAAATCTGTAGTAAACAGAGCACGATTTTGATAGAAGAAAAAACGTTTATCTTACTTATAAATAGATAAGCAAGCGAAAATGTAGGTAACCGACACAATTCACGACACGTTGCCTGAAGACTATGTAGGCCTATTTCTTTCAATCATCGGTTAAACGGGAGCAACTCATGTCGATTGTATTGCCGTAATTGCAGTCACTCAGATACAAGCCTGTGTTGTTGACATATCATGTTTTCGGTTTAACTTACCATACAAGATGGCTTAGTGGCAAAGCATTTGCCTTGCATTCAGGATGACTGGTTCAAGACTCAGACCGGCCACTCCTAAATTGGTTTGCATGGTTTCCAATTTAGACAAGGTAAAAATTAGTCATGACAAGAAAAAAACCGTACACGAGCTAGCCCTACGGAAAATCTAAAAAAATCTTGTCTTATTTTTGACTTTCACGCCTTGATTAGCACCCAAAGCAGTCAAGTATTGTCCAGCACAGCCTAGACGTGGCTTCGAAGTGGAAGTTAGAGGTTTAGTACTAAATCCCTCAATATATGCCGTCGTCGCCGTTAGAGAAACACTACAAGAATTAAGGAAGGAAATCTGAATAATCGAAAAAAACAAGCAAGGCCACGCGCCATCAGAAGCGTCTTCGGATTTGTATGATTATGCAGTAACTAGTTCAGACTTATATGATGATGTCCTAACTAATGAATGCACATACGTAGAAAGTCAGCCAGGGTAGCTTTACATACGTCAAACACATAAGTTGCGACGCCGCGTGTTCAGCACGCGTGTCAGAATCCCTTTAGCGGTGGCTGGACCAAAGCCATGCCCCGTATTTCAGCTCGACACGACGCTGGATTCTGATTCCCTCCGCATGGCGTGCACGCTGAGGCTAAGTACTCCAGTCTGCGGGCACTCCACGTATAAACTATTGCGAAGATGCTACGGATGTCTGGGGGAGGGTCTGAGGAAAGGGCCATTCCAATACGGACGTATGGGCCACTCTTAGTCTGGGAAGCGGGATGCGGCCACCGTACCCTATCCGCATCAAAGGTTAATTTAGTCAGGATGGATGGAGGAATAGGAGGAAAACATGACCCGAAACATATGTTCTAAATTAGATAAGACATATATTTACTCTTACCACAATAGAGAGAGCACAGTGGTGGCACTACGATGGCTAGGCTGAAGATGGTGGCGACGGAGGTAAGTTTTGTCTTAGTCGATCGACCTCAGGAGTCTATTTTCTCCGATTCAATAACCGTTTAAACGGTGTCAAATACCCATTAGGATCGAGCTGATAGCTAAGCTGACCAATTACAACTATTTCAGTTTAATTCGGCAAAGCGGCCCGTCGGGCAACAACGACGGCGACTTTGTCGTCAGGGTTGTGGTTGTCGTTGACCTCGTTATCGTCGGTTTGGTTGTTGCAGCTGCTGCTACTAATGCGGTCGCTGTTGTTGTAGTCGCGCCCATCCTTCTTCCCCCTCCTCGACAAGGAAGGGAGTCCAATCTTAATCACTTCAACCGGGGGAGGAGTTCCGAGGCGCACTCTTGAAACCATCGTTCTCGTTTCACTTATGCATCGATTCCGGCCTATTTGCAGTCAAGTTGACTCAAAAGTAATATATATATATATATATATATACAAATTTGTGTCTATAAAAATATAATTGTCTTGTATGAACGCTTAGAATCATTATACAAATATTAAAAGTGATTAAAGCAAAGCTGTTGTGCCTTGCCAATTTAAATGTACGTGCTACATAAATTATTGTTATTAAAAATAAATTGAATATCTTGTTTTAAACATAATAGTGATTTAAATAGAATATATTTATTTAACTCTAAATGAGGCGTAAACAATTGTCCGTCCCCCAGTGAACGTGACGACAAACTACATCAGTCCTAGACCTGGTGTCGACCACCTAGACAAGGTGCCAGGCACCGCCGTGGCGTTACCGCGTTGTTTATCCAATGACAGCCTTTGCCGGAAAAATTCAACGGTGCGTTGGTCTCCCCGTAGCTAATTTGAGACACTTGCATATTTTAGCAATAAAGCTCCTTAGTACTTTTACCTGGGCCTTCCTAAGGTATCAAAGGCAAAGGTCAAAATCCGTTGAGTCTCCGATAGATGCATACTTCCGACACTTATTTCTCTCCGCCTGCGAAACAGCATAACCAGCCTGGTCGGCGACGTGAGTGACAATTTAACAGCACAGGCCAGGGTATGTTTCAGAGCAGCTTGTTTCATTCTACGGCCTAGACTGCGGATGCAGGATGTGGTATACATAGGTCGTTCTTTAAAATATTATTAAAGAGAAAAAAGACCACCGGTATAATTAGATTAGATTTTCTCCCATCTTCTAATCTATTCGGAACTTAGCACAATCTAAATGATTCCTAGTACTACGTTGAGCCGATACATGAGTGATCTGGTGTCTGTGAAACGTACTTGTCGTATAGGGTATTTCAGTTGTTGTAACTGTCGTTGTTGTTTGTTGTCTCTTTTGCAAACGCTGCGTTAATTGAATGCTTGTGCAGTGTGTATCTTAGAGGTGTCACCATCCGTACAGCCTCGAGCAGTCGTGCAGGTGCGGATAACATACATAAGTGCAAAGCCTTGTATCGGTTATTGGCCCCGTCCTATTGTCATTCATCCCCACGCAGTTCAAACCCACAGAAAACAACGACTTGTCACCGATATTAGTTAATGGTATCAAGTGTTTCCGTGGAGTTAACGAGTGAGGATATCGACAAAGATATATAAATATATTGTCAATATAGCCATACTTATGTCAAACCGTTGTTCTCTGAGCGTGGGCTTGAATTGCGTAGCGGTAAATGATAATTACATAGATACGAGGTTTTGCACTTATGACCTTCCGTACCTGCACGACTGCTTTAGGCTGTACAAGTGGCACATCTTAGAAACACTCTAGAATTAGAACTAGCGACTCTGAGGTGGTAAAAAAAAAGATAGCAGAGCGATACCAACGTATTAAGCTAGTTACCAAGTACAGGTAAGCGCAGAGCAATGTAACGAATTATTCTATCAGGCGGTCAATACACATCCGGCCATTTTGTGGTCTACTAAAACCCCGTCGGGCTCTTGAATTTGGTGCTGAAGAACAACGGCAACCATGAGAATCCGTGGGCGCAAAGCAAACGCGTCTGTTAGACAAACATGACTAGATAGAGACTCAGAACCGTACGTTTTAATTAAAGAGTATAGTCGCATGCAACGACATAATCGGCAGACCGCATTGAAACGTCAATAGACTGGAATTAGTAACACGGCAATATGAGGAAAATTATTACAGTGAGTTTGCTTTTATATTCATTAAGGAAACAGTTGTAACGTTTAGAGAAGACTATAGTATTATCACGTCACAAGGTATGTCATGGGTAAGCAGTCAAGACGGAAAGATGAGGTAGACCAGCGTCAGATGTCGCTATAGCTGTCCCGACGAACGTATCGTGACAGGTATGATTAGCTACAAGTAGACAAATTGTTGTGCACAGCATTGTTAGTAGGAAGCCTATTATTACCGATGTATATATAGCCCCTCTACGAGAGCGGTGCGAGATCTGTTGAACGACATCTCTGGCTGTCTGCTTTTTGCCCGCAAAAAATGCAATATAGTGTGCACGCCGAATAGTTTAAATGAAACCTCTCAAAACAAAATGAACGCAACTCGTTAGGTATAGAAAACCAAGGACTACAGATTAAAAGCGACAGGCAAGAAATGACGTCTTTTACGTGGAACGGCACAAGTGTCATCGAGATAGTAATCACGTTGGCACAAGCACCCTAGGCATGTATGTACATCAGCAATCTGAAACCACCCTACTTCAGCCGACAAGAACGCAGCCAACTGACATTCGATCAGCCTTGCAGCCAACGCAGGCATGGCCAGCAAGTGCAGTCTGCTGTTGTCGTGAAGAATCAAGGCGCACAAAGGGATGCAAGCTCTTCATCTTCAATCGCCTCTTCAACGTCGAGAAGACATCGACACCAGCAAATTCCCACTATCGAACCACCTGGTTTAAACTCAGAGCCTGGCTTTTCCACGAATGCCGCATCGCCACATTATTAATCTGTCAATTCCAAGACATAAGCGAGCCTACTTAAACTTGCTGTTCGAAAGCGCGACTATGAAGGCATGCTTCGGAGAAAGCGCACCTAACATGAAATCGAAATACGAGCAAGTAGTAGTAGTAGTAACATGTTGCATCAAACCTATCGTCACCCAAGCCAACGTTGGACAATCTTAATAAATCGCGACTAAATTGAAACTATGTTTTTTAAAAGAGCAATTGAGTTACCACAAACCGTCTTGTCTAAGCTGGCGCGGCATCTATGCAACGAACCCACATTAACAGAAGACTTAGAACACCGCAATTACCAGTTAAATCGCGACACACTCAAAGCCTACAAACAACGCGGAGAGAAGTGCGGAACTGGAAGTTTGTGAACATTTTATCGGCCGCAAGTCTGCAGAGCAGCAGATGGATAGAAAACATGCAACAAAACGGAGCAGTGATCTGCAATGTAACCTGGCACGAATACCACAAATATTTCATTGTGTCAACGGAACATGTTTTTAAATCAACGAGTGTATGTAAAAACTGCGGTGAAATTGATATCGGCCGGTATTACGTAAAGAGATTTGTGAAATTGAACTCCAGCTAGTTGATAGTCAGCTAGTGCAGTTGGCCTGCTTAAACGGCACACGCAGCTTGAAAGAGAGCCAGGGTTTTGCCTCCATCAAAGCCAAGTAAATCTACAAGAGAAGCCTCGTCCTGTCAGCCACTATGTGTTTTAAGCATGGTCGGCTAATTATCTGAGCGAACAAACATTAGAGTAAAAGAAAAATGAAAACAGAAAGATGAAGAAGACCGCGGAAACCATTAATATTATTATTATTAT